>JADBJO010007833.1:7500-27500 GCA_016801955.1 Conus betulinus
CAGTCGTCCAGGCTGAAGACGTTGTTGTCCTGGCAGTGAACATGGCGCACAGGTTGTCGGCCAGACAGAACCACAGAGCCTGCTCCTTACCCACCACAGCCCGGTAAGCACATCCTGTGGAGCAGTGGGTCACACGCCGCAGTTAGGAGTTTGCCCTGAAGCCACTCTACAATGCACTGAAGCCACTCTACAACGCACTGAAGCCACTCTACAATGCACTGAAGCCACTCTACAATGCACTGAAGCCACTCTACAATGCCCTGAAGCCACTCTACAATGCACTGAAGCCACTCGACAATGCCCTAAAGCCACTCTACAATGCACTGAAGCCACTCTACAATGCGCTGAAGCCACTCTACGATGCACTGAAGCCATTCTACAATGCACTGAAGCCACAATACAATGCCCTGAAGCCACTCTACAAATGCCCTGAAGCCACTCAACAATGCCCTGAAGCCACTCAACAATGCCCTGAAGCCACTATACAATGCCCTGAAGCCACTCTACAATGCACCAAAGCCACTATACAATGCACTGAAGCCACTATACAATGCACTGAAGCCACTCTTCAATGCACTGAAGCCACTATACAATGCACTGAAGCCACTGTATAATGCACTGAAGCCACTGTATAATGCACTGAAACCACTATACAATGCACTGAAGCCACTATACAATGCACTGAAGCCACTATACAATCCGTGTAAGCGTTTTGAGACCTACCATGAATTTAAGCCAGCATTTTTAATGTTTAACTGTTAACTGATCAAAAGAACAACTCCTCACCAATTCTCCCCCCCCCCCCCCCTTTTTTTTTGGGGGGGGGGGGGGGGGGGGAGGGGAGGGGGGAGGGGTTATCTTCAGCGATGAAATCCCCATCTTCAAATACATGACCTTCCCCTTAGCTGACACACACATTTCAGGCCTTTGCACTCACACCCGTGACCCTATGTTTGCGCCAGCCCTAAGATCACAAAACAATTCCATTCCTTTGATTTGATCTGTCTGGTTGGAGCCATCTGGCTTGTAGCTTGATGGCCACATGAAAGAAAATGAGGAGAAACAACTTTCAAACACAATAACATTCTCAAAATCGTCCAACTGCGCTAGTGTATTGATACTGGACTCCTTAAGCAAAGCCTTGGCGCATTCATTTTTTGGTGTGTTGCCAGTTCCATAGCATGGTCAGGAATCCCTTCATTACTATCACTGTAACATGACCACAGAATCTGGTGTCCCTTCATTACCATCACTGTAACATTACGACAGAATCTGGTGTCCCTTCATTACCATCACTGTAACATTACGACAGAATCTGGTGTCCCTTCATTACCATCATTGTAACATTACGACACAATCTGGTGTCCCTTCATTACCATCACTATAACATTACGACAGAATCTGGTGTCCCTTCATTACCATCACTGTATCATTACGACAGAATCTGGTGTCCCTTCATTACCATCACTGTAACATTACGACACAATCTGGTGTCCCTTCATTACCATCACTGTAACATGACGACAGAACCTGGTGTCCCTTCATTACCATCACTGTAACATTACGACAGAATCTGGTGTCCCTTCATTACTATCACTGTAACATGATGACAGAATCTGGTGTCCCTTCATTGCCATCACTGTAACATTACGACAGAATCTGGTGTCCCTTCATTGCCATCACTGTAACATTACGACACAATCTGGTGTCCCTTCATTGCCATCACTGTAACATTACGACACAATCTGGTGTCCCTTCATTGCCATCACTGTAACATTACG
The DNA here is from genome assembly GCA_016801955.1 of Conus betulinus. Classification (NCBI taxonomy): domain Eukaryota; kingdom Metazoa; phylum Mollusca; class Gastropoda; order Neogastropoda; family Conidae; genus Conus; species Conus betulinus. The sequence continues at coordinate 9,282 of JADBJO010007833.1, forward strand.
ACAGAATCAGTGTCCCTTCATTGCCATCACTGTAACATTACGACAGAATCTGGTGTCCCTTCATTACCATCACTGTAACATGACGACAGAACCTGGTGTCCCTTCATTACCATCACTGTACATGACAGAACCTGGTGTCCCTTCATTACCATCACTGTAACATGACAACAGAATCTGGTGTCCCTTCATTACCATCACTGTAACATGACGAGAACATGGTGTCCCTTCATTGCCATCACTGTAACATGACGACAGAACCTGGTGTCCCTTTATTACCATCACTTAGCATTACGACAGAATCTGGTGTCCCTTCATTACCATCACTGTAACATGACGACAGAATCTGGTGTCCCTTCATTACCATCACTGTAACATTACGACACAATCTGGTGTCCCTTCATTACCATCACTGTAACATTACGACAGAACCTGGTGTCCCTTCATTGCCATCACTGTAACATGACCACAGAACCTGGTGTCCCTTCATTACCATCACTGTAACATGACCACAGAACCTGGTGTCCCTTCATTACCATCACTGTAACATGACGACAGAACCTGGTGTCCCTTCATTACCATCACTGTAACATTACGACAGAATCTGGTGTTGCCCTCCCCGTGGAGCGGGCATCGCCAGGGTACAGCGCCACTCTTCCTTTCCCGCTGCTCCATCTTGTTTGCTGTGTGTTTCAGATTACTACCAGAGCGGGTTTTTCTATTGATTTTATCCTGCTCACGGCAGATTCTTTCACGTGTCCTGAGTGCACGTGACATACGGGACTCTGGTTTATCTCATACGTAAGAGCCGCTAGCACTCGTACCTCCTCCTGCAGTGCGGTGAGAGGGGCTAATAAGGCGCCCTGTGCGGGGTTGAAACCGGGGAGACGGGATATTTTCTCGCTAGCCAGATGAATACATTTTCCGCATGGCCGCTGTCACAGTCCTCCCTGGCTGCCAGGACAAGGAGGTATTGGTTAGTATTAACAGGATTTTGCCTTCGTTTCCATCGCTATTTTGCTTTGATCGGTTGGATGAAACTAAATTCAGCAGTAAGCTCACAAAGTGACTGTTTTAATTTTGTTTCTTTTGTGTGCTGCCACATCATCACATCTTTACGTTAGGAAACCATTAGGATATCTATAAACTATAAAAAAAAAAGAAGAAAAAGGAATATGCCAACGATTATTTGTATAGAAGGCTTTTATCGAGTGATGATGCTTTCACTTAACAGATTAGCGTCTTTCACGTACGTCAACGAATAAGGTAAAATTGCATCACTGAACATGACTTAAAAAGAAAACAAGAAAGACAAAAATGGTCAAAAGCGTTTTCTCAAAGAAAAAAAAATAGATATTTAAGGAGCAGACTGTCAGACGCTGAATCTGTATTCAGTCATTATCTGTGGAAGAAACAGGAAGTACAACATAGTTATATCAGTTTATATCAAAAGTGAATGTATCGCATATTTTCTTTTCTTCATTCCATATGTTGCCTGTTCTTCGCTTTCTCCTTCTGGGATATCTTTTTTTTTAAGGGAAGGGGGGGGGGGGGGGGGTGAGGGGGCTACTGAAGCACACGAAGAATAAAATAGGGAAGACAAAAAAAAAGCAAATGACAATATTGAATTACGCACAAGAACCAGAAAAGCCCACGAAAAAAAAAGAACAAAGCGGTTGGTGGATGAAGGGCTGCTCAGCTTGATGATTGCCAATAGAGAATCTGGCGATGCCATTGCAGTGGTGGCAGTGTTCGTGTCCATGTGTGTGCAAACAAGAACAAAAAGATTCACAAATCCTCAGTTTTTATTATTTTTTTTTTTTTACATGGCGATATATGTTACCGTCATGTAAAAAACAAAGATTTAGAAAAAAAAAGCCCAGGAGGTACGGTGGGACACTGGTGATCAGATTAGTGTATTCCAACGTCGTCACAGTCTGTAACATCATGACAACGGCATGGGAAACACCGTGTACTAGTTGTTGTCTCCTCACAGTGTGGTGAGCTGGAGACAGCCAAGTAAAATGAGCACCGTCCTATTGGTTTTGTGTGTGTGTGTGTTGTGTGTGTGTGTGTGTGTGTGTGTGTGTGTGTGTGTGCGCGCGCGCACGCGCTCGTGCGTATCTGTGTGTGTGTGTGTGTGTGTGTGTGTGTGTGTGTGTGTGGTGTGTGTGTGTGCGCTCGCGTGAGCGTATGTGTGCATATTTGTGTGTGCATATTGTGTGAGCATGTGTGTGTGTTGTGTTGTGTGCGTGCGTGCGTCCGTGCGCGCTTGCTTGCTTGTGTGTGTATGTGTATGAGTGTGTTTGGGGGGGGGGGGGGGGGGGGCTGGCGTTGAATGAATGCCTGCGCAAGCGACTGACGAATATCAGATACACATACACACTCTCGAGCGCGCACGGGGGGGGGGAGAGAGAGAGAGAGAGAGAGAGAGAGAGAGGAGAGAGACGAGAGAGAGAGAGAGAGAGAGAGAGAGAGACACACACACAGACACACACACACACACACACACACACACACACGCACATACACACATAACACACACACACACACACACACACACACACACACACACACGCATCACGAACACCTTTTTAAGCCGCCACATTAGCGAAGGAGTGTTTACTGCTGGCACGCCCCCCCCCCCCCCTCCCCCCCTCCCCCCCCGTACAACTGTGGGCGCCTAACACTGTCATGTGGGGCCTGATGTATGGGGATGCGCATGGCTCGACTCTTCATCCCCTTCCCCATCCTAATGACAGCCGTCACTCCGGTGCAACCACCGTGTTGCATGTGCTCCCAAATAAAAGTCTGCGGAGCTGACACCGGCAGTTGACGAACGCACAAATCAAGCAGGATGGTCGTAAAGTAAATGCGTGAACATGAAGTGACACCAACGACACCACACGGGCCGGGGTCGCAATACCAAGGTCGTCAGTTCTACCTGGTGTACTTCTGTTGAGCAGCTGTTCCACAGGCGATAATGCACACATCATGTTACCCACAGAACTTTGGACTGTCATTGTTATTGCCAAGCCCACCACGAAGGGTCTCCTCAAGGCTGTCAACTCGAAGGGAAAAAGCTTACACCCTGAAAAGCACCAAACAGCAAAGAGACAAATATGTTCTGTATACGCAAAAAGAAAAAAAAAAGAATAATTAATGGCTGAATTATCAGCACCCTAAAGGGCAGGTAAAACTAGGGCATGCTGGGAGCGCTCGGTTTCCCCTCCTAACGTTTCATTCCCTGGTTAAAACAGAAGTCTGAAAATGTTTCAGGCAGACACTGCACAACGGGCAGCTGTGTGCACTACATTCACTACCTACTCGTCAGACCAGAGACAGAGAGAGAGAGAGAGAGAGAGAGAGAGGGGGGGGGAGAGAGGTGGGGGTGGGGAGGACTACAGACCTCTGTAGATGATGGTGGTGGCTTGCTGTAGTGGCCAGAACAGGATGAATATCACACAGGCCAGCAGCAGTGCAGTGGGTTCGGACAGCAGCATTCTTGGTTTACGCCAAACATCTGTTGCACACACACACACACACACACACACACACACACACACACGCACACGGCGCATACCACACTTTAAACATCGCAAGTTCAAACCAACATTGTGAAGCGAGAGAAGAAAAGTGGACTCACAAGACCGCCCACCGGATGGAACAAACAAAAGACGATATAGAAGCAGCACGATTCGAACTTTGAGTCTTCTACATAAAAGAAAGCCAAGAATTGTTTCCCTAAGCTGGGCAGGTGTGTGTTTTTTTTTCTGCAGGAGAGTGGAGAAGTGTCACCATTGTCACGTTTCACTGGGCACTGTCATAGTCCCACCTGGGGACAGGACAGGAGGATTCAATACAGGGAAAGGTCAGCTTAAAAAAACAGAAAAAAAGAAGAACCAAGCGTGGTGGGGAAAGTAGCAACGTCAATACTACTACTATTACCTCTAATGATGAAAAAAGAAAACAAGAATTTAAACAAACACGCAATAAAATGACAAGAAAAAAAACAAGATGCAAGGCATAGAAACGTACGCCCAGTTTATCTTGAATACGCGTGGGATATTCCATACAGAGGAAGAAAAAAAAAACACGTTTTGGGCCGTTATAGCCGTTAGTAACAGCTATTCCGGTAAACACGGGCCATCATCTGTGACCCATAATGAACATACCTTCAAATTTTCAGAAAAGATCAGCCAAATACTTTCTGAGATTTTCATAAAGAAGAAAAAACGTTATGGGCCATTATAGCACTTAGTAACGGCTATAACGGTAAAATAAAACATCGGGCATGATCCGTGACCCATAATGATCAATCCTACAAATTTTCAGAAAGATCAGCCAAATACTTTCTGAGGTATTCCATAAAAATGAAAAAACCGTTATGGGCCGTTATAGCGGTAAGTAACAGACAATATATAAATATATATATTTCTTTATTTATTTATTTACTTATTTATTTATTTATTTATTTTTTTTTTTTTTTTTTTACACACACACATCTATATATACATATATATCCTGAGAAAGACACAAACAGCAAAAGACGGGAGTGAAAGTCGTTCCTCTTGATTTCTTACTTGATTTCTTACTCCCCAGGCTTTAAACAAAATCGTTTACAGATCAATAAAGAGCATTTGCATCAAACAAAAATCCTCAAACGCCGACTGGGCAAACATGCCCTGCAGTGTCTACAACAGCGTGTGTCAGTTTCACCAGCTTGTCGCAGTTTACGACAAAAGAAGCTTGCATGTCATAAACTGCGATCAGAAAATGTGAGAGTTTCCAGGACGAAGACAGAAGAACGGACCACAACCACTCAATTAACAGTAGACGACACGACAGGGAGACACACAAAGGGAAGGGGGGGTGGGGGGTGGGGGGGGGGGGATACCGAGTCAAACAGCATAATAGAAAAGATGTAATTATTGGCAGAGAACTTACAGAAGGCTGGAAACTATTTTACTGGAAAAATACCCAAGGATACGGATGAATAAGTAAAAACAAATAATAAGTAGTTGGACTAAAGTATAAAACAGACTTATATTCAATGAAAATATCGGTAACTGAATAACCTGATACAAGGAGTCCGGAAAGGAGACACATAGTAATTAAATGGAATAAGCAATTTAACAAAGGAATCAATGAAACAAAATGAAGTAAAACAAAGGCAAATGACTTAAATCAATGAATGACTACATGAATCAAATGAAATTACTGCGAACAAAAAACATTGTGATGACAAGCTCTCACTCAGCCTGAAGGGAGAGAGAGGGGAGAAGATCTGGGGAAGGGGAGAGCAGCGCTTCCAAAGAGTCTAAACTTTGACAGTCATTACGACCCTTTGTTTTGAATTCTTATGAAAAGAGTCTAAACTTTGACAGTCATTACAATCCTTTGTTTTGAATTCTTATGAAAAGAGTCTAAACTTTGACAGTCATTACAATCCTTTGTTTTGAATTCTTATGAAAAGAGTCTAAACTTTTGACAGTCATTACAATCCTTTGTTTTGAATTTTTATGGTCTGTTTCTACTTTCAGAGGGCCAGCAACAAGAGAGAGAGAGAGAGAGAGAGAGAGAGAGAGAGAGAGAGAGAGAGAGAGAGAGAGAGAGAGAGAGAGAGAGAGAGACAGACAGACAGACAGACAGACAGACAGACAGATGATAATCTATATTGCCAAGGGTAACAGATAAGCGAGAAGATTTTTTTTTTCCATCTGGCCCTTGGCCCTTCAGGAACTACAGATACGAGCACATTAATACTATTACACAATATAACACTGCGTAACAAAAAGGGGTGATTCATGTTGTGATAAATGAAACCATGCATACGATTAAAGCTACTGTATGTCACATGAACACATACACAAACACCTGCATGCACGTAGACATGCACACACATACATATATCATTCCTATATCGTCAACAACATACATTTCATTTACCTTCCCAAAGTGATTGTTGCTGTCTGTAAGCGTTACTGTTTCGAAATACAATACTACTGTTGTTGATACGCTATGCCGTGCGTGCAAAGGTCAATATGTGAAAGTTTATGACGTACTCATGCAGCGAACGTATTTGAGCCACAGTACTGCTCATGTAATCATAAGTACTTTTTCTCTGAGCCTCAGTACTGTTCGTGTAATCATATGTACTTTTTCTCTGAGCCTCAGTACTGCTCATGTATTCATATGTCCTTTTTCTATAGGGATGGATGGGATGGGTAACGATGTCATTTTGTGTTTACTTCAGAAGCGGATAATGTTGAGCAAAATAGTAATACACCTTGTCCACTGCAGGAAAAACATTTAGGGCTGTTTGTGACATTGAACCCACAGACTGTAAATAAAGGAAGACAATGCAAACATTGTTACCTCTGCCATATGATCATAAATCTACACCTCTGCCATACGATCATAAATCTACACCTCTGCCATACGATCATAAATCTACACCTCTGCCATACGATCATAAATCTACACCTCTGCCATACGATCATAAAATCTACACCTCTGCCATACGATCATAAATCTACACCTCTGCCATATGATCATAAATCTACACCTCTGCCATACGATCATAAATCTACACCTCTGCATATGATCATAAATCTACACCTCTGCCATACGATCATAAATCTACACCTCTGCCATACGATCATAAATCTACACCTCTGCCATACGATCATAAATCTACACCTCTGCCATACGATCATAAATCTACACCTCTGCCATACGATCATAAATCTACACCTCTGCCATACGATCATAAATCTAGAATACCTGTCTTAATTTCATCAAAGATGATTACTTCTCAGCAACCAGCAAACTGGCGCCACCTTTGCGATCCCAACATTCACGACCCAGAAGTCTTATTATCTTGGCAAAAATCTGTCATTTTTAAAACAGAACCTCTAGCAATTCTTATGGGCTTATACTTTATAGTCGGCTTTCCTTTCCCAATCCTCCAGCAGACCGATGTTAAGTGTCCTTTGCTATTCAAAGGCTGACCAAAAATCTAACAAAGCAGGAGTACGCCTACTTGAACATCAGTTTCGTCTGAAGGGAACAGGTGTTACTTTGGCTGGGCCCTCCCACAGGTTTCGTTTCTGATGAAGAACGGGTAGAGCGACCGAAAAGGAGGCAATTTATTCAGTGGGGCCATTTCTTTGTGATATGCACTTTCTGTCGGGGAAATATACTGTTTAATGAAAATGCGTCAAGGAATCGAACTGAGAAAATTCAGCGAAAAAATGTGGACAGTTTAAGCGATTTTTGTTACTGATATATTTGGTTCTGGAAATACTGTGCCATCTCACAAGACCTCACGAAATATGACAGAACGTATCCCTTGCATATGTTTTTTTTTTTTAATGATTAAAAAAAATCTAACAAAAAAAGATTACGACACGCAATCGAGGAAAAATAGCAATTTCCCACATAGTAGTTGACTGTGCTATTACGAAATCTCTGTTAAATTTCTCAGAAGATGGATGAATTAAATCAGTCATAACTTTTTCTTTAGCGTTTATGTTTTCCTGAGTGTGTAACATTTATGAACGTTTATTCATAATTCAACTGGTCGTTTGCTTTAACAATTCTATCTATTAAGTTTATCTATTGTAATGCATAGTTAATTGTTATAAGTTTTTTATGTTAGTACAATCAGCGTCAGCTCTACTTTGTTTTAAAATCACTGTACATGAATCGACTTTAAACCGAAACACACGCGCGCACACACTCATGCACGCACACACACACACACACACACACACACACACACACACACACACACACACACACGGCAACTCAAATTATTTTGTGAGAATATTTAGTTTATAACAACATCGATTTCGATTGATTAGCGCAAAAAAGTTGATACCAACCTGGTAGAAAAAATGTCGTGCCAGAAAACAAACTCCTACACACACACTGGGCAGACTACAATGTGATTAACAAGAACAGAAATAGCCAAAAAAAAAAAAATAAAAAAAAAATAATAAGTGCAAAAAAAAAAAACTGCTGCTGGAGAATGTGGCGACACCTGTCGTCAGTGGATGACGAACACGATTCTCAATACCAACACTGTCGGAGCCTGTCCTGCTGGTGTTATTAACAGAATCTGCTGAACTAGGTACACCTATTTCGGGAATGTCCAGCGTGTTCTTTACAGTATCTTCTGAACTAGGTACACCTATTTCGAGAATGTCCAGCGTGTGTCGTCCACTGTCAGTTCCGACAGTCTAAAGCTTAACCATCGTTCTGACGCACAACTGAATCATCTGTGTGCGTCAGTTTACTTCCAGCTATAAACGCGAAAGCCTCACAAGCTTTAGAACAAGAAAGGATGGAGAAAAAAGTAGTGGACGAGAATGTATATAAAAAAAAAGCCGGGTGCCATTTGTTCGTGATGGTCACTGTTGACGTCCACACCGTGACAGTCCCGGCAACATCCGGTCGCACTGGCCGTTGAGGACGATCAACGAAGTCCTCAGACAGCGCTCATTATTTAAGCAGACCTCTGTCCAGACCTGGTTGTATTCTTATGAGGTACACCCAACCAACCACCAGGGCCGTCTCAGGTCTACCAACCCTTAACGCCGTCATGATGAACGCGTATGTGTCATCATTACCACTGACAAGACGGTTATTAGTAGTACAATGCACGGCGTGGCAGAGTGGGTAGGAGGAAGAGAGAGAGAGAGAGAGAGAGAGAGAGAGAGAGAGAGAGAGAGAGAGAGAGAGAGAGGCTGGGGACGGGGGAAGGTGGGGAGGTGGCGCGTGGTGTAAGTAGTGGTGGTGAGTGGGTGGGTGATGCTGGTGCGCGAGTCCTGTGTGCTTGTGTGAGGTGGGTGTGAGTGTCGTTTCCTGCATCTGTGATTTGGGACGTGTGTGTGTGTGTGTGTGTGTGTGTGTGTGTGTGTGTAGAGAAAAAAAGATAAGCTTCAGTGAGTTGCCTTGTATTTGTGATGTGTACAGTGCCTGTACTAATGTACTGATAATATTTTGTATCAGATCCAGTCTAATCTTTCCAAACAGTTGGCACCTTCACCAGAAGGCGCCACCCGCCCATCTCTTCCTGTTGAATCTCTCTTTGAGTGCTAGATTTGCGTGTATGATTTAACCAGTTACAAGTCTCTCGATGCAAGGTGATCTATAATTGTGAGCCAACAACCTCGAGAAATAATATGAATCAAGATCTGAACCATAAACTTGGAATCTTCTCACTCATTCATAAACAAAGAACGTTATATAATTTCTGGCGCAAATCCCCTTCCCAGTATTCACGGTAAGATCTCAGAGAGAAAATCCCAGAAGTAAGAAATGATCCTAAGTAAGGGCTGCATACTCACAAACAATACAGTTCCATCCAAAAAAACAAACAAAACAAACAAACAAACCAAAAACCAAGAACAGCAACACAAAAAGAACATGATAAATATGATGAACTATTCTGGAACATTTCAAAATATTTTCACATGGAGGACACCAATAATGTATCAGTATTTCCTCTTGTGCTCTCGGAATCTACTCGCAATGTGAAGACAATGAAGTCACCGAGATTAGTTCAAGAAAAGAAAAAGAAACACCCGAAGGTGCTGGGGAAGACCGAGAGAAGCACTGTCTTCACCTGCCTTTAGAGCAGTCCTGTACCACCCTTGGAGGCCTGCGCTGTGTTGACGATGGGTACAGGCACGCGCAGTACACTCCATTAAGATATCAAGGGATATAACTGCTCCTGAACAGAGGTAAATCAGACTACAGGATGCAACTCATAACAGCCTTAAAATAGCATCCCCATAGGTGTACCAGCCCGTATTTCATAACTGCAGAGCCCACCGGCAATAGACACCACCTTCCAGCTGTCAAGCACACCCCACAAAACCCAACCACCCTTGCCCACGGACAGATGAAGACAGTGCCACTCCAGGCTGTGTCTAGACTGGTGCTGGACATCACCATCAGTGAACGCAATGAGATTGCAGAAGGTACACACACACACACACACACACACACACACACACACACACACACACACACACACCACAATGCAAAACAACACACACAACGCCACACACACACACACACACACACACACACACACACACACACACACACACACAGTGTGTGTGTGTGTGTGTGTGTGTGTGTGTGTGTGTGTGTGTGTGTGTGTGTGTGTGTGTGTGTGTGTGTGTGTGTGTGTGAAAACAAGCGCAGGTAAAAAGATTAACCAGCTATAGTTCTGTACTATTCTCACCACCACAAAGAGAAAATCACCATCCAACTTCTTCCATTGGCGGTTAATGAAATGTGGATTAAAAAAAAAAAGAATGAATAACATGCTAAATATGAAATAAGCAGCACAAGGAAAACCCTTAGTATCCTAGGAAAGCACTGATCGGCATACAAGGAACCTCCTGGCCTGTGTATGAGGATCCTAGGACGAGGCAATAATCGGCATACAAGGAACCTCCTGGCCTGTCTATGAGGATCCTAGGACGAGGCAATGATCAGCATACAAGAAACCTCCTGGCCTGTCTATGAGGATCCTAGGACGACGAGGCAATAATCGGCATACAGGATCCTAGGAACCTCCTGGCTGGCCTGTCTATGAGGATCCTAGGACGAGGCAATGATCGGCATACAAGGAACCTCCTGGCCTTGTCTATGAGGATCCTAGGACTATGAAAAGGTCAAAACGTGTTAAACTGACCGTGGTCACCTCCGCTGCACGGTAGAAACTTGTTTTTGCTGGATCTACAGAGATGCGCCCACACAAAAACTGACCTAATAAACTACTATTTGAGGGAAACAAATGAAAATTATGAAAAAAAACATTTGACAAACAAATGATTCCTCCGTCACCATGGCAAATTATTTAATAAAAATCAGTAAAGATCTGAAGGTATTAAAAAAAAAGAGATGGGATTGGGGTTGGGGCGCGGACGTGTGAATATTTGTGCATTAGAATGCGTTTAATAAAACCTCTCTCTGTGTGTGTGTGTGTGTGTGTGTGTGTGTGTGTGTGTGTGTGTGTGTGTGTGTGTGTGTGTGTGTGTGAGAGAGAGAGAGAGAGAGAGTGTGTGAGAGAGAGAGAGAGAGAGAGAGACATTGATAACTTTTACACAACCTTGTTTTCGATTTAGTTTTCGATCCATTTGAATTCGACAACACATTCCACACAAATAAGATACATTTTTTTCCCTTGAAGCTTCATCTCTTTCACGCGCCGTAAGTAATAACGCGCTGTAAATAGTCCATCCACTGATATCTGTGCAGGTCATGCTCATCTTCATCGTTCAGGGCAACAACGCCAACAGCACAGCAACTAATAATACTCATAATACACAGCAGATAATAATATAGCTAATAATAATACGCTTACTGTTGAGTGCATGCATGCAATAAATTAACAAACTGTCTTCAAACGCAAATAGTTGATCCTGGAACGCATACATGGGACTGCAGACCCTAGTACAAATTAATGTCTTTTTTCTTTCCTTTTTCTTTTCTAAACATCACATTTCATTGCACATTTACACGTCAAGTGACATTCCACGGTGGGGAAAAAAAAAACCTCGCCAGATCCACGGGATGTTTAATTGCAGAAACAGCATAACGCGTCCGAAATTCGAATGCAGCTATGGAAACATGGAACCTGAAAACATGCTGATTAAGACGTATTTACGTGTCAGTTTTCCACAGACATTTCCCCCGCTCTTGCCTTGTGGCGGCGGGTCAAAAAAAGAAAGAAAGAAGAAGGAAGGAAGGAAGGAAGGAAGAAAGAAAGAAAGAAGAAAGAAAGGAAGAAAGAAAGAAAGAAAGCAGAAAGAAAGAAGAAAGAAAAAAAAAAAAAAGAAAGGGAGAAAGGGGCGGAAGAGGGAAGACCGGCTCTTTGACATAATGGCTCGTTTATACAGTGTGTAAATGTCATCAAACACTTCATAGTATATTTCGACAAGCATTCCCCTGAGCTGGTTCACTTAAAGCTGTGTGTGTCGGACAAGAGGTTGGTAGGCTGGACCGAAGGAACAGGTAAAGGGGCAAGGAGTGACAAAGAGGTTTCCATGTATTATTTTTTTAGTGGTGCAAAAGCAAATGGTATGTGCAGAACACACCGAGTAGTGCTGTCAAAACATCATCATCCCTAGTACTTGATCTGAAGTGCACTTTATTCATTAACAGCATGCTATCACCTAATTCCTCTGTTAAAATAACTTACGCCGTCAAGTAAAAAAAAACAAAACGTTTAAATGGTTGCCCTTAGAAACCGTTACATGCGAAAATGGGGCACTGGCTTTGTCATGTCAAAATGGTTTAAAAAAAACACTTTTCCTGTCTTTACTTTCAGGTCATTCACAAACCAATCATGGGAAGTAGTACTTTTGTTTTAAGTCGTTGCAAGAAAGCACTTTTCCTATCTTTACTTTCAGGTCATTGACAAACCGATCAGGTGAAGTAGTATTTCAAGTCGTTGCAAGAAAGCACTTTTCCTGTCTTTACTTTCAGGTCATTGACAAACCAGTCAGCTGAAGTAGTATTTTAAGTCGTTGCAAGAAAGCACTTTTCCGGTCTTTACTTTCAGGTCATTGACAAACCAATCAGTTGAAGTAGTGTTTTAAGTCGTTGCAAGAAAGCACTTTTCCTGTCTTTACTTTCAGGTCATTGACAAACCAATCAGGTGAAGTAGTATTTCAAGTTGTTGCACGAAGTGGCGACATGTGATGGAAGCGTGAAGCTGCAGACACGGCAGGGTGTCATGGTAAGGTCATGTCATCTGCTTGAGCGTCTGAACACTGAAATATTCATGGAAGCTACAAACGCTTCAGGAATTGTCAACGAGAAGGAAAAACTAACCTCATGAATATTAATCATACCTCGTCCCGCCAATGTATAACAAAATGGTAATCATAATAAATAAAACGTTTCCCCGGTTGCTGTGTCGTGAACTTAGAATGGTCATATCAATCTGTTGTGTTGACGTTAGTGTTAGAGAAAGAGTGGAAGGGTAGGAAGAGAGAGAGAGAGAGAGAGAGGGGGGGGGGTGGGGATGGTGGAGAGACCTGTTTGCTCTTGCGTTTATGCGTGTATCATCCAGCCTATGGAAGATATATACATTGTGACTCACGTTTGAAAGCGGAAAGTGCTCACGACTTATCTGTACTACCATTTAGCAAACAAGAGATGAACCATTCTTTATGGCCAAACTGAAGGTAGAGAGTTGCTGCAGGACTGACTACAATGTTTGATCAGGTCAGAGCTGCGTGGTCTGTCACTGACACAATGTTGGATCAGGTCAGCGCTGTGCGTGGTCTGTCACTGGCACAATGTCTGATCAGGTCAGTGCTGCGTGGTCTGTCACTGGCACAATGTTTGATCAGGTCAGTGCTGCGTGGTCTGTCACTGGCACAATGTTGGATCAGGTCAGCGCTGCGTGGTCTGTCACTGGCACAATGTCTGATCAGGTCAGTGCTGCGTGGTCTGTCACTGGCACAATGTTTGATCAGGTCAGCGCTGCGTGGTCTGTCACTGGCACAATGTTGGATCAGGTCAGTGCTGCGTGGTCTGTCACTGGCACAATGTCTGATCAGGACTGCTCAAGTTGCAGGCAGAACTGGTCGCATGAGATTACAAAGGATGCCGATGGTTCAGGTCTTGCATCTCTGGAAATAGGTCTCTACCAATTATCCTGAGGCTCTACGCCCAGCAAGTTTTGGAGAAAAAAGTATGTTCGTGGCAGAATTATACAAAAAAAATTATCAATGATTCGTTTTTACAATCTTAAAATAGAAAAAAAAAAGCTACATATTTTCAGTGTTAGAATTTTACAAATGAGTTAAATACATGATTCGTTTTACAAACTTAGAATAGCAAAAACCAAAACTACGCACTTTCAGTGTTAAAATATGTTATAACTGAATTATCAAAAAAAATCAATGATTCGTTTTACAAACTTGAAATGGCACACACACTCCTTGTATCATGTATCATACTGTACAAACAGGAACTCGTGCAAACAGTAGTGAAATGATGGTGTCTAAACAATTCAAATCACAAATGTCCTTGACACCTACGATTCGTTGTAAGATACATTATGGACTTTTGTCTGCTCCTTCCTTGTTTATGTCAACTGTTGGTCCTGGTGGCAGCCATTATGGAGTTTGTCTACTCCTTCCTGTTTACGTCACACCTGTTGGTCCTGGTGGCAGCCATTATGGACTTTGTCTGCTCCTTCCTGTTTACGTCAACTGTTGGTCCTGGTGGCAGCCATTATGGAGTTTGTCTGCTCCTTCCTGTTCACGTCAACTGTTTGGTCCTGGTGGCAGCCATTATGGACTTTGTCTCCTCCTTCCTGTTCACGTCAACTGTTGGTCCTGGTGGCAGCCATTATGGAGTTTGTCTGCTCCTTCTTGTTTACGTCAACTGTTGGTCCTGGTGGCAGCCATTATGGAGTTTGTCTGCTCCTTCCTGTTTACGTCAACTGTTGGTCCTGGTGGCAGCCAAAGACAAACAGCCTGACACTACCATTTCTCTGCTTTCTTCATATATGTTTTGAAACTTCAGACTAATCTCCAACATCCTCTATCCCTTACACGTCCACTATCCCTTACACGTCCTCTATCCCTTATACATCCTCTATCCCTTATACATCCACTATACCTTACACGTCCTCTATCCCTTATACATCCACTATACCTTACACGTCCTCTATCCCTTATAAATCCACTAACCCTTATACATCCTCTATCCCTTATACATCCTCTATCCCTTATAATCATCTATCCCTTACACATCCCCTATTCCTTATACATCCTCTATCCCTTATACATCCACTATCCCTTATACATCCTCTATCCCTTATAATCCTCTATCCCTTACACATCCTCTATCCCTTATACATCAACTATCCCTTACACGTCCTCTATCCCTTTTACAGCCACTATCCCTTATGCATCCACTATCCCTTATACATCCTCTATCCCTTACACATCCACTATCCTTTATACATCCTCTATCCCCTATACATCCTCTATCCCTTATACATCCACTATCTCTGAACATGCTGGACCCCTATCATATGTTAGGAAATACTGTGTATAATTTTCACAAAGGAAAAAAACTCCCCCAAAATAGGTAATTAATTGTCAGAATAAAGAAGACACGCCTTTTGAACCTCTCTCTCTCTCTCTCTCTCCTCTCTCTCTCTCTCTCTCTCTCTCTCTCTCTCTCTCTCTTCTCTCTCTCTCTCTCTCTTTCAGTTGAAAACTTAACAATGGCTGTATCAATCTGTTGGGCTGACGTTAGTGTCAGACGAAGAGGGGGAAGGAGTGCACTGGCATTCGGAATTGGAAGTTAATGATATATCTAGGTGGTTTTATTCTTTCAAAAATGTTTTTCAAGCAAAAAGCAAAACTACCTCTTGTACTGGATAAATCGCACAGGATTAGTCTAATCAGATTCAGACTTTGAGTTAGTGGCCTAAACATTTCAAACAATTGTTTCAAAGTGAAAAAGATATAAACAACTTTTGCCCATCGCGTGGAAATGGAACAGAAGATGAAGTTAACTTACTTTTCAACTGCCCTGCTTATAATGAAAAACGTAAAAGCTGTGATATCCTAAATTCCTTACAGGAAACCCTAATCAAAGATTGATAACATATGTTCTTTCAAATAACAACGAAAATGTAACAAATCCCGGGCTAGATTCTTAGCAGAAGCAATGAAATAAGGAAAGTGTTAACTGAAAAAAGTCAGCAAATTCCAAGATGACCCACCATCAGCATACGCGCGTGCACGCCTGTATCTCTCACTTTCTCTCACTATGTGTGTGTGTGTGTGTGTGTGTGTGTGTGTGTGTGTGTGTGTGTGTGTGTGTGTGTGTGTGCGTGCGTGCGTGCGTGCGTGTGTGCGTGCGCGCGCGCGTGTGCGTGTGTGTGTGTGTGTGTGTGTGTGTGTGTGTGTGTGTGCGCGCGTGTGTGTGTGTGTGTGTGTGTGTGTGTGTGTGTGTGTGTGTGTGTGTGTGTGTGTGTGTGTGTGTGTGTGTGTGTGTGTGTGTTGCTGTTAATTCGAAACTGCCATTGTCTTTTAAATAGTGACTTAAAGATAAAGTTACATGTTTTCAGTTAAAAGAAAGACATAATTTTTGTTACATTTCAATGAAATGTTTACAACTTTCAACAAAAATGCCTTCTAATAGCACATCTCTTGTGCATGCAAGATCGGAAATGACTGCGATGCCAAACAATTCAAATTTCGAAAGACAGATAAAATGTCTTGTATAAAGGTCACTCTTACCACGAAACACTAATCTTGGAAGACTAAACCACTGATATCCAAAGAAAATGGCTACACAAACAGCAAACAGAGAGAATGAAACGGAGATCACAATGTATCTTTTAGCTCACTTTTTTTTTTTTTTTTTTAGCTCAAATTTAAGCATATTTGAAAGGTACTATCTGATGCACTTCCGCTGTGCATGTCTTTTATTAATTCATTTTATTTCAAATTATTTTAATCCTAATCTTTACTTGTTAATTTTAATATTTCTTTTTATTCCATTATATCTAATTTTCTTCTGGAATTTTTTTGACATCAAATAATTATGATTTAAGCGCATTCCCAAGACATGACCATATCTGTCAAGTTATCAGTATACGCCAGAATGCATGTCAGTGACTGTGCATGTGTGTGTGAGTGCATATCCGTTCGTGTGTGTGTGTGTGTGCGTGCGTGCGTGCGTGCGTGTGTGTGTGTGTGTGTGTGTGTGTGTGTGTGTGTGTGTGTGTGTGTGTGTGTGTGTGTGTGTGTGTGTGTGTGTACGCATGCGTGAGTGTGAGGGAGGGGAGACAGATAGACAGACACAGACAGACAAACAGGCAGAGACAGACAGACAGACAGACAGACAGACAGAGACAGACAGACGGACAAAGTCAGACAGACAGCCCTGTTCACTCATTAATTCGTTCAGGGTGAGAGACCAGCCAGAGGTTAATGAATAACATGACACTGTAAGTTGTATCCCACCTCCACCTCCACCGCAGAAACACGCACAGGCACCCCCCCCCCCTCCCTTTTCTTCCTCCCCGCTGCTAGCCACGTCGCCATTTCCTACGCGCCTTCCATTCCTCCACATGACATAAATTCACAAAAAAAAAAAAAAAAGGAACTGACATCCAAGCCGCCTGAACAGGTTAGTAACCGAGTACTGTATCAGGTGTGTGGGTTCACCTCAGTCACGGGTAATTGTTCTACTTTAAGGACACGCATTACAAGAAAAGACCACATCAATTTCCCCCTGCTCATCCTTTAGAAGACAATGCGGAAACGCGGAATAATGAACGTCAGTAGTGAATCCTAACAGCGATATTTGCATAGCCACTGTTCATTGTTACCTAATAGCAAGTGCCTTGCCAGGTAAGATCTAAGTGACCAAGAGACCAACGGATGTATATCCCATTCCCTCCCTCCCCTCCCCCTCCGCCTGGAGACCGGGGGGTTGAGTACACAGACATACTGATGTTCAGAGACACACAGACACAGACGGGCATGTACGTACGCACGCATGCAAGCACACACAGAGACGCACACACGCACAGACCGACAGACTGACACAGGTACACACACACACACACACACACACACACACACACACACACACACACACACACACACACACATACACGCGCGCGCGCGTTTTCTCCGCATAATAGAACTCTCCGCACTCTCCTCTACACTTAACACAAAGGGAAGAGAAAGTAGGCTACGTGTTAATTAGGAGACAGATAGATGGTCAACTGTTATTAACTGTAGCATGTTATTTCATACTTTTAAACACACGCCACATTTGACGGCAGTTCTTAGCATTAGATGGAGGGGGAGGGGGAATACGAGTCAAACTTAGATGGAGGGGGGAGGGGGAATACGAGTTAAAGGTGGGCGCATCAAACAAACATGCTTTTCACACATGTCAACGCTTGATCTTTTTTTTTTTTTTTTTTTTTTTTTTTTTTAGCAGCAACACACACACAGACAGTAACAATAAGCAGGTTGCCAGTTCCCTGGTCGTGAGAACAATGGTGCGCGTGAGTCGAGGATTTGCACGTGGCTCATTTTGTCCAGGGAAGACTGAGGTGGAGCAATACTAGCACTCCTCTAATCAGCCGATTCCTGAGCGTTTAAGTTTTTAGGCCTGAAATTCTTTACACAGGAGAATCAG
>JADBJO010007833.1:30000-37500 GCA_016801955.1 Conus betulinus
GAGAGATATAAAGGAGAGGGCAGAGAGGAGGGAGAAGAGTAAGAGAGAGGAGATGAAGGAGAGGAGGGGGGAGGGAGAGGAGGAGAGAGAAGAGGGGAGAGAGAGGAGGAGAGAAGGAGAGGAGGATGGAGAGACCGGGAGAGGAGAAGGGAGTAGAGGAGGGTGGAGAGAGAGACAGAGAGGAGGAGAGAGGGGGATGAGCGAGAGGGAGAGAGAGGAGAGAGGGAGGGGAGGAGAGGAGAGGGGAGGGGAGAGGAGGGAGAGGAGAGGAGGAGAGAGGAGTAGAGAGAGAGAGGGAGGGGGGAGAGGAGGAGGTGAGAAGAGAGGCGGGAGAGGAGAGGGAGGAGCAGGGAGCGGAGAGATGGGAGGGAGGAGGAGAGGAGGGGAGAGGGAGAAGGAGAGATGGGAGGAGAGAGAGGGAGAGGGAGAGAGAGAGAGGAGGGGAGAGTACGGAGGAGATGGAGAGAGGCAGAGAGAGGAGAGGGAGGAGAGGGGGAGGAGGAGGAGAGAGGAGAGGAGAGGAGGGGGGAGAGGAGGGAGGAGGGTGAGAGAGGGAGAGGTAGATGGGAAGGAGAGAGAGATGGTGAGAGAGACTGAGAGGGGAGAGAGAGGAGAAGAGAGGGAGGGAGAGGGGAGGGAGGGAGAGGGCAGGAGAGAGGTGAGAGGAGGAGAGAGGGGGGAGAGGGAGAAGAGGAGGGGAGAGTGAGGGAGGAGAGAGGAGAGGAGAGGGAGGAGAGAAGAGTAGAGGGGGGGGACGGGGGAAAGAGAGAGAGGGGGAGAGGGAGGAGAGAGAGGGAGAGAGAGGGGGGTGAGGAGGGAGAGAGAGGAGAGGAGGAGACAGATGAGGTGGAGAGAGGAGAGGAGAGAGGAGAGGAGGAGGAGAGAGAGGAGGGAGGATAGGTGAGGGGGGAGAGGAGGAGGGAAGAGAGGAGGGAGAGGAGGGAGAGAGAGAGCAAGAGGTGAGAGAGGGGGAGGGGGAGGAGAGGGAGAGAGAGGGAAAGACGGGGGGAGGAGAGAGGAAGGGAGGGACGAGCCGGAGGCGAAGAGAGGGATGAGGGCAGAGAGAGGAGGGAGATGAGAGAGTGAGAAGACGGGGAAGGGGAGAGAGAGAGAATTGTAGAGAGAGAGGGAGGAGAGGGAGGGAGAGAGAGAAGAGAGGGACGAGAGGATTGAGAAGAGGGAGGGAGGCGAGGGAGGCACGAGACTCCCGAGAGAGGGAGAGCTAGCGACAGACAGGGAGGGAGCAGAGATGAGATGTGGACGAGAGAGGGAGAGAGAGGAAGAGAGGGCAGACAGACAGATAGACAGAAACAGATGGAGAGAGAGAGAGAGAGAGAGAGAGGCGAGAGAGAGAGAGAGAGAGAGAGAGAGAGGAGATGGGAGAGGAGGATGAGAGAGAGAGAGCAGCAGACAGTCAGTCAGACAGACAGAAACAGAGAGAGAGAGAGGCAACGTCAGCATGCAGGACGACATTTATGCCAAGCAAGGATGGTTGAACGAACAGAAACAGCATGGGCGAAACACACCAGATCCTCCAAACAACCTATTATGCGCTTTCTTTCTCAATGAAATGGCTCTTTCCACCATTTCCGTCAAGACCATTTCCTTCCCGTCCCAGTCGGTGAAAAGGATTGCCCTGGCTTTCTCATAAAGCTTTTCCTTCATGGCTCGGACTCACCAGTGGGATGTGAGGGCCGCAGGTAATGCCACTAAGTCAATTAGAAAGGTCGCGGGAGGGCCTTCTGGCCTGCTGAATTATGGACGGAGATTACAGGACTACGAAGGTGCCTTAATATAGACTGTTTGTGTAGCTAACACACGGTAGTCAACTGTAGAGAAGGATAGTCTACTGTCGTCAGAATTGTCTGTGTTTGGATGTTAATCTGTATACAGGTCTGTCTGCAATTGTCTGTGTTTGGATGTTAATCTGTACACAAGTCTGTCTGCAATCGTCTGTGTTTGGATGTTAATCTGTATACAGGTCTGTCTGCAATTGTCTGTGTTTGGATGTTAATCTATATACAAGTCTGTCTGCAATCGTCTGTGTTTGGATGTTAATCTGTATACAGGTCTGTCTGCAGTTGTCTCTGTGTTTGTATGATAATCTATATAAAAGTCTGTCTGCAATCGTCTGTGTTTGGATGTTAATCTGTATACAGGTCTGTCTGCAGTTGTCTGTGTTTGTATGATAATCTATATAAAAGTCTGTCTGCAATCGTCTGTGTTTGGATGTTAATCTGTATACAGGTCTGTCTGCAATTGTCTGTGTTTGGATGTTAATCTATATGCAAGTCTGTCTGCAATTGTCTGTGTTTGGATGTTAATCTGTATACAGGTCTATCTGCAGCTGTCTGTGGATATTAATCTGTATACATGTCTGTCTGCAATTGTCTTTGTTTGGATGTTAATCTATATAAAAATCTGTCTGCAATTGTCTGTGTTTGGATGTTAATCTGTATACAGGTCTATCTGCAGCTGTCTGTATTTGGATGTTAATGTATACAGGTCTGTCTGCAATTGTCTGTGTTTGGATGTTAATCTGTGTAGAGGTCTATCTGCAGCTGTCTGTATTTGGATGTTAATCTGTATACAGGTCTGTCTGCAACTGTCTGTGGATATTAATCAGTATACAAGTCTGCCTGCAATTGTCTATGTTTGGATGTTAATCTGTATACAGGTCTGTCTGCAATTGTCTGTGTTTGGATGTTAATCTGTATACAAGTCTGTCTACAACTGTCTGTGTTTGGATGTTAATCTGTATACAAGTCTGCCTGCAATTGTCTGTGTTTGGATGTTAATCTGTATACAGGTCTGTCTACAACTGTCTGTGTTTGGATGTTCATCTGTATACAGGTCTGTCTACAATTGTCTGTGTTTGGATGTTCATCTGTACACAGGTCTTGTCTGCATCTGGGTGATAGACTTCCACCAGCTTAAAAACGGTTATGTAAAAGTTACTAGATACAAGTGATTTTAATCGGAGCTACTCAACGTTCAAAAACGGACCACAGAAGACGCTCTTTTCTTCCATGCATAAATTGGTATGAACATGATGGGTCTGTGTGTGTGTGTGTGTGTGTGTGTGTGTGTGTGTGTGTGTGTGTGTGTGTGTGTGTGTTTGCAACGCGAGGGTTTCTTTTAAATTCACATTTCTGGACGGAAAAAAAAAAAAAAAATTGTCAGACGTCCTCACTCGTTCCAGTCTGTTCTTTGGTTATGTCGAGTGTCTGCATTTGATTCCACCTCCTTTGTATTTTTTGTTTCCGTTTCAGCGGTAACAAACGTTCTCTGAAGTCAGATTCTGCTGATTCCTCTATAAATTCAAAACCTGAAGACCTCTACCTACATTTCAATACGTGACATGTCTTTTGCGCTAAATCTTCATTTTGTGATCAGCGTGTCTGTATTAGAGTTATCAAAGATCCCAAAGCTGCGCCTGTAACTCCGCTCCCCCCGGCCAGGTTTTGTGTCGTAGAGCTGCGTGAGTAGGACAGCGCAGGAGGACATGTTCAGGGGTCTGGGGTCCAGTGTCGCATGGACACTGGTCAGTGTAGGTGATCTTCAGGCGGTTAAGGTGGCTCAGCAGTCTGCAGTGGCCGGTCCTCAGTCTGAAGAGGATTGTCTGCTGGTGCCTTTGGAGCTGGTGGATCAGGTCAGCACCACTCTCTGCACCAGCCTTCTCTTCCACTGGGACTGAAACTGGTTGTGGATGATGGTCTTGGCCTCCCTGTAGGTCACGGGGTGGCTGAACTGCTCCATTTTGCTGCCTGCCTTGGAGACAGCATCAACTTTTTCGTTGCCCATGATCCACACAGTGAAAAGGAATCCGCTGAAGCGTAATGACAGACTGTTTTGAGAGTTCATGGAGGACAGCCTTGATGTCTTGCATATAATGTTTCATTTTGAAGTCCATATAGTCTTGCGTCATTAATTTAAAAAAAAAATGGTTCAGAACCCAGTCTTCGTCTCATACACCGAACAAATGACACCAACACGTCAGTATAACTTATACAGGGTATGAATACTTCAGAAAGGTTACTGCAACAGAGACTGACAACGCAGCTGCTACATGAGGAAATTTCAAAAAAAAAAATGCCAAATTTAAGTAAGTAAAAGTAAAGCAATCAAACGTAAAGTAAATGCGGTAAAAAGTGACCAACAACAACACACACACACACACACACACACACACACACACACACACACACACACACACACACACACACACACTCACGCCACGAGCACGCACAACGGATTTCAGATCTTCCAAAGCCCAAGCCTATGTCCCATGATCCCACCTGCGAAAAAAAAAAAAAAACATCTGGTGGCTTGCTTTGTTTGTTTGTTTGTTCCAACAATTCAAAGACAGCATTGATTCTTTTTATGAAGACTATGAGCTAGATATACACCGATTTGGTTCGCAATTCACATGTACTTTAAAGAACCCTAATCCAGCTGCTTACCTAAAAACCTATATCTCTTCAATCGTTAACATGTGCAACCCATTGACAGTAGTTCAGACTCATGTCATTCAAAATTCAAATTTGATTTTTTTTTTTAAATAGAGGAAGAGGAGGAGGGGAAGTAGGAGAAGGAGGAAGATTTGTGCTTAAAAACCATTTCACTTCATGACCGTTTTTTTTCCCTTCCTTAAGCCCGACCTTCCATGTTGATGAAAGGACCAGTGGCTTCGTCCATTTCAATTACATAGTGATTCTTAAGTTTGCTCAATTCCGACATAGTCAAGGATCCTCCTGTGAACGCATGACGACGTAGAAACTAATCTGATGTCAAACAGGAATTCCCTGTGTCTTACACACAGAAGAAATGTGCAATAGTGCGTTACTTTTTAGTCGTGGGGTGAATTACCTTTCTACGTCCTGGAACGTTTGCGCCAGCACACCTTGCTCAGTCTCTGCTGCCGGAGTACTGCATGAAATGAGTTCAGACGTCAACGTAGGAGGCGGTTTATCCAGTGTGACTGATACCTCCAAGTCGGTAACTTGACGTCCATCTGACGGAAGACGGGAAACTACAGTGGACGGCTATTCCTATTTTTGAAGACAAAGTTTCTACCCACCCTCTCACAACTTTCTAAATGGTTTTCTCAGTCCCGCACCTGTCTCTAAGGCTAACAGTGGACTTACATGTGTCAACAACGTTTCAGTTTCAGTTTAGTATAGCCTAGCTACCACACGACTGGTTTGGGATTGTAAACACGTGTAGGACAAACCACAGCACCTAAGGAAAAAGTGTAACAAGGAACTATACATCATGCATTAATTTATAGCATCGGAACAATGTCATCCATAAGGAAGATACAACTAGCTTGTACCAGACGCGCCAGCCAATCCGATTAAATGTTGACCCTCAACTTTGCAAAATTAATGTTTGAATAACTGTAACGATAATAAATATGATAATAATGATGATGGTAATAATTATTTTAATCATAATTATAGTGATGATAATAATGATAATAATAACTATAACAATAACGATAATGGTGATGATGATTACAACAAGGGTAAGGGGGAAGGGGGGGGGGGGTAAATTTGGTTTGTGTGTGTGTGTGTGTGTGGTGTGTGTGTGTGTGTGTGTGTGTGTGTGTGTGTGTGTGTGTGTGTGTGTGTGTGTGTGTGTGTGCGTGTGTGCGTACGTGCTTGCGTGTGTGTGATATTCTGCACAGACCGGAAGTGCTATATTGTATGTCCCAGCGCTGAAAAGACTGACTGACCATTCCGGTCCTCGATGTCGACATCGCCCCACATGACTGATGACATCACAACTGACCAACAACAGACTGACTGACCATCAACTTCGCCCTACATGACTGATGACATCACAACTGACCAACAACAGACTGACTGACCATCAACATCGCCCTACATGACTGATGACATCACAACTGACCCACAACAGACTGACTGACTGACCATCGACATCGCCCTACATGACTGATGACATCACAACTGACCCACAACAGACTGACTGACCATTCCGATACTCCGATGTCGACATCGCCCCACATGACTGATGACATCACAACTGACCAACACAACAGACTGACTGACCATTTCCGGTCCTCTGATGTCGACATCACCCCACATGACTGATGACATCACAAATGACCGACATATAGATGACCGACTTCCAGTATCGGACTGGGCAATGAAAGCTGAAGTGGTGGGCAGTCTCTGTCCACAAGTGGTCGGTATTCTTGTCAATGAAAACTGAAGTGGTGGGCAGTCTCTGTCCACATGTGGTCGGTATTCTTGTCAATGAAAACTTAAGTGGTGGGCAGTCTCTGTTCACGAGTGGTCGGTATTCTTGTCAGGGTTTGTCATATGTACAATGAGTATATCACGAAATACAACACAAATGGGCTTTAAGGTTAAAGCGTGATATAATTCAAATACACATGGAATAATGATCAAAGATAAATTGGCATAAAGGAAAAGCGTGAGATAATTCCAATACACATGGAATAATGATCAAAGATAATGGGCGTGATATAATTCCAATACACATGGAATAACGATCAAAGATAAATGGGCGTAAATGGGCGTGATATAATTCCAATACACATGGAATAACGATCAAAGATAAATGGGCGTAAATGGGCGTGATATAATTCCAATACACATGGAATAATGATCAAAGATAAATGGGCGTAAATGGGCGTGATATAATTCCAATACACATGGAATAATGAACAAAGATAAATGGGCGTAAATGGGCGTGATATAATTCCAATACACACATGGAATAACGATCAAAGATAAATGGGCGTAAATGGGCGTGATATAATTCCAATACACATGGAATATGATCAAAGGTACGAACACATGGAATAATGATCAAAGGTACGACACGCACTGAACTGACAGTATGAGATGTCTGTCCTCAAAGTGATTTCAGTGACAGGTATGTGGACTGTCACTGATGGCACAAAAGGAACTAATGGCAAACCGATGTTTTCAACTTAATTTACTGCCGTAGGACTGAAGCGTTCTACTTTCGTCACGTTGTACGTCACTCAGGATTTATGTCTCCGACGCTGCCTGTTGAAATACTACTTGCTACTTTTTTTTTCTTTTAACATGCATTACGCTATGGTGGTAAAAGACAGTAAGTATGCCCTAAGACTAGAGGCACGCAGTCGAACATGTGCTCTGAATATTTTTTTTTTGCTTACGTAGGAATATTTTGCAGTATTGTCTTATTCAGTTCTGAGAGACTCCAGCTTAAGTCTAAAAAAAAATGTAAACAATTGATGCTGCTGATATGATAAAAAAAAAAACTGAACAGCAATTTTGTGTACCAGCATCTGAAGCTGAGACTTTCTGATAATTTATGGAATGGTGCCAAGCTGTTCGTTTTGAACACTGAACGACCTCTTTTGTATTCGTAAAAAGGACATGTCAAGTGACATGCACATATTTCTGTTTTAGCATTTTTTAAGCAGACCTTTTCGTTTGTAAGTATCCAAGAATCCAA
>JADBJO010007833.1:42500-54959 GCA_016801955.1 Conus betulinus
ATAAACTTGTGGGGTTAGTAGGGATTTGCTTAGATCTAACATTTTAGGCCGTTTTCTAATCCCTATTTCAATCTGTGCCGAGAATAAAATACGGAGTGTGAACGAGCGTCAAACTAAAAACGCGCAAGAGTCTAAACTGAAAGTGAGAGAGCGTCAAAAAAAAAAAAAAAAAAAAAAAAAAGACTGCTATAAACTGCAGGTCTGCCGATATAATTGTTGTGTTGTCTAGTCACGAAGTTGACTGTTCGTGTTACATTGATGAAGATCTTGATTGATACACAACACAAAGATATAGATTCAGTCGACCTATCTTAGTTGATTAGCCTACCAAAATCTTGTGCAGTTGTCTGAGCTAGTTAGATCTAGTTTTGACATACCTGCTCTCCAGTCTTGCCTCAGCCAGCTTTTCATGAGTGGTTGTCGTGGCTAAAAGCCTTTCAAGCTCCACATTGTCAAGTGCATGACGGATAAGGAAAACTAACATTGAAATATGGAGTCCGTTTCATTCAAAATGACATTCAATAAAAGAAAAACACAGAAAAATAGAAAGGAGAAAGAAAAACCGCTAAGCAAATCAAGAGCAGCAGACGACTCAAGTCGAGGCTCCAAGTTTCAATGACTGCGCATGTCAGTGCGCGTGTGACCTATACTAGCGCATATCCCCGATTTACGTTACGCGAGCTGTGAAAAGAATGAACAGGAAAAAATGTACTCAGTGGGAAATCGGGCGTTTCTGTTTTTTGTTTTTGTTTTTTTTTTGTCCTCACAGCATTATTACTGTACTATTAATCCGGGACTGTTTGAACTGAAGTTGAGTATTTTGTAATTTTGTAATGCATGCGCAGTTTCTTCCTGTAAAACAATACTAAAATTCATTTATTTAGTGGACATCTACTGAATCATTTATATTGACAGAAATGATGAAGGACCCCTATATTCAGTCTTGTAAACGTTGTATGGGAACAAAACAAAGAGCTTACAGCTTTTTCTTTTTTTTTTTTTTTTTTTTTTACTTCACGTTAAACTGCCCATTTTACACTCTCGTATATATTTTCGAAGTATGTTTCAGATTAGCCTTCCCCCACCCCCCCCACCCCCCACCCCCCCCCCCCGTCATTCTCCTTCTCTTGTTGTTTGTTTAGCATTCGTTGTGACTATTCTTTGTTTCTGTCTTCCGTTCTCACAATTTGTTAGGGCGAGGTGCGGTTGCTTTGTGGAGATATTTCGGCATTTATGTACATGAGAACTGTACAAAATGCGAAAATGAGGATTTCCATTTTGAAACTGCGTCGACCGACCGAGTGACGGTGTCTGGGCAGGTTTGCTCCTCGTCTTGTTGTTTTGGGGCGGACTGTTACTGCAGTGTGGAGACGTTGAGCAGAACCCCGGACCTACACCAGCGGTGAAGGCAGACGTGAAGCAGACGGCTGGGATACGCTACGCGCGGTGCCAGTGCGGACAGGAGTGCTGCCCCCTCTGAAGACTCTACTGTGTCCAGACCGACGAGCGCCGAACCCACCACTGCCGACATCATGACCAAGCTTCTGGAGATGGACAGGACCAACAAGGCCATGGACAGTAAGTTGGATGATGTAAAAACAGAAGTGAAGACCCTTGGTGAACAGTACGCTGCTTTGCAGAACGATGTGAAGGGCCTTAGGGAGGAAGTGGCGGAATTACGGTCCCAGAACAGTGATCTGCAAAGAATGAACTCTGAACTGGTTGATAGAGTAGAGTTGCTGGAAAAAGAAGGCGGACGACCTCGAAGGACGCTCGAAACGTAACAACTTGTTGTTTTATGTTTGAGTAAGAGTGAGAATGAGAACAGTGATGACTGTGAACGAATGTTGAAAAGACTTGACTGCAAAGAAGTTGGGCGTGAATGGGGTCGAGTTTGATAGAGCGCATCGTTTGAATGCAAAGCATGACTCCCCCATCATTGCCAGATGCTCTTCCTATAAGGATAAAGTACATATCTTAAAAGCTAAAGCCAAATTAAAAGGAACAAACATCTTTGTCGGCGAAGACTTCACAGCCAGGGTCCGCGATATCAGACGGAAGCTCACTCCTCATCTTAAGGAGGCCAGGAACAGTGGCAAACGGGCGGCGATGGTCTTTGACCATCTCCTTGTGGATGGCAAGAGATTCGGGCTCGATGTTTCCGGTCAACTGAAGGAACTGAGATAGGGTTTTGGCCGGCCCTTTTGTGACGAAGATGAACTTACTTCAAAGGGGAGGAAAAATTTCCTTACACCGGTTGTAAGACTGGCCGCTCCGGGACCCTGCCGCGCGTGGCTGTGAGCGCTTTGCACGTGATGTTGACGACAGTAGCGTGGGCAATGTGAGCGATGGCACTGACAGTCATTTTGAATTTGACAGTCATTTGAATTTGGATCAAGGTTCGAAAGATAGGCATTTGATGATAATTCTTTTACATTTGATGATATGGATAGCGATACCTATGTATGCATGAATATAGTGTATTTGTATTTGGTACAGTCATGTTGATAACCGTAGTCTGGACGTGCCCGTATGTAATAAAGTGTTCAAGCTTCTCTCTTGGAATGTAAATGGTTTATTCTCAAAAGTTTCTGACAAGGCATTTGTTTCCTATGTTTGTGGTTTTGATTTTATATGTTTTGGAGAAACCTTTCTTGAAACGTTTAACATGGATGTGTTTGTCGGATATAAAGCCTTTTGTAAAGCTGCTGTAAAACTCTGTCATCAGGGGAGAAGAAGGGGGGGGCTTGTTTGTTTTAATAAGACAAGAATTTGTTCCCTTCATAACTTATGTTGATGTTGATTGCTCTAACGTGTGTGTCTTTTTAATCGAAAAAAATCGCTTTTTGGGACAACGAAAAAAATATTGCTTTGGTCTGTGCATATATTCAGCCTGAAGGTTCTCCCTTTTATAATTCTGTTTATGCTGATAATGGGATTTCTATGTTGGAAGATTGTTTGGCTGATTGCTTGTGTTCCCTTGGTGACATTGATGTAATAGTATGTGGAGATCTGAACAGCAGGACGGCAAATTTTTCTCCTGACTTGTCAACTGATTTTTTTTGATTCTTGTTTGCAAACGAAAAGTGAACCACCTTGCACAGATCGTTGTTCTCAGGATAATGTTTTGAATAACTACGGTAAACTATTGTTAAATCTTTGCGTTGCTTTTGATTTGTATATATGGTATATGTCAGGGCGACCGCCATGGTTGCTATACATATGTAACAGACAGCGGGAGCAGCGTAAATGATTATTTCCTTGTGTCAAAAGATTTTTTCTCTACTCTGTGTGATTCCTGTAATTTGTTTGTTCGGAACGGATCGAATCCGATCATTTTCCTATTGAATTTCACATTGACCTCTCAGCAGATAACTGTTAAATCAACTGAGACTGTTGAGGCTACTATCTTCGAAAGGTTTGTGGAATGATGATGTCTATGCCATGACTTACAGGGACAATTTGTGTGAAGCAGAAATGCGTACAAAATTAAATGAGGCCTTAGAACTGATTGCTGTTGATGTTGATAAAGCTTTAAACTTGTTCAATGATTGTATCAAAAACAGTGCTGAAGGTATGAAAAAAGCGTGTGCAAATAAGGAACAGTGGTGAGAACGAGGATTGGTTTGACTGTGATTGTTTGTTAATGAAAAGAAAAGCACTAAAATTATTGAGAGTATGGTTGCGTACTTTGGACGATGGTGACAGAAGTGAGTATGTTATTGCGAGAAGAGAATATAAAAATCTTCTAAAGCAGAAGAAGAAAATATTCAATAAAAAGCTATTAGATAATATGATCAGATCTCTTCCTTCACAACAGGAGTTTTGGAAAATAGTAAAAAGAGCCTCATCAAAAAAAGAAAATATCACAACAATAATATCTCTCTGGACTCATGGTATATGCACTTTAAACATTTGTTAGATAAAGACGTCCCAGATAATGATGAACTTTCTGTTGTCACACTGATGAAGGTGAGGGTGAGTTTTTTAATCGCCCCATTTCTAGAGAAGAAATTATGTTTGCTATGCGGAAAATTAAAACTAACAAATCTGCAGGACCTGATTCTATTATTGGTGAATTGTTGAAATTTGGTGGAGCTCAAGTTGTTGATTTTTTACTAGCTTTTTTCAATAGGATTTTTGATGATGGTATCTTCCCAGAAAACTGAAAAGAATCTGTAACCTTGCCAATATTCAAGAAAGGCGATGTAAATATTCCTAATAATTATAGAGGTATCTCTTTAGTTGACGTTAGTAGCAAATTATACAGCACTGTTATTAACAATAGATTACGGGAGTGGGTTGAATGTAATAATATTACGGAGAACATCAAGCTGGGTTCAAAAAGGGTTACTCTACTATCGATCATATGTTCACTCTCCTCGCGTTTGTTCAGAAACAATTTTCTTTAAATCGTAAACTTTACGTTGCGTTTATTGACTTTGAAAAAGCCTTTGACTCCATAAACAGACACAGCTTCTATGGAGAGAGTTACTTAAAAATGGTGTCAAGGGGAAATTATTCAACTGTATTAGAGCTATGTACAAAGTTGTTTAAAACAAGGGTAAGAAGTGGGTCCAGTCTGACAGATTACATTAATTGTGTTGCGGGAGTAAGGCAAGGTGATGTCTGTAGTCCTTTATTATTTTCAATTTTCATTAATGAGCTTGCCATTGAGGTAATTAATAACGGCCTTCATGGTGGACGATTTACACAGGATGTGTTAGAATTATTTATTCTACTGTTGGCAGATGACGTTGTTTTTTGGTTTCAGAAACAATAGTTGGCTTACAACGTCAACTAAATAATCTGAGCAGGGCTGCATCCTCATTAGAGCTAAAAGTTAATATGAGTAAAAGCAACATTGTGGTGTTTAGAAAGGGAGGTTATTTGGCGGCGAGGGAAAGATGGAAGTATGATGGACTTATTATACCTGTGCTGAATGTTTATAAATACTTGGGAATCTATTTTTCTACACGCTTAAGTTTTACCTTTGCCTGTAAAGACCTTGCATGTAGGGCAAAGAATGCTTTTTGATATGTGTAAAAAAGATTGCATGCTTTGAATAATAATTCGCTGGAATTATTCTTAAAAATTTGATTCCCAGATACAGCCTATGTTGATGTATGGGGCTGAAATTTGGGGTTTAGATAATGCCGTTGTTCATTGTGAGGCTGTGCATTTATTTGCTTTGAAAGGTTTCTAGGTCTCGATAGGCGTGTCTCTAATGACTTGGTGTATGGAGAGTCCAATAGATATCCACTGTTCATTGGCTCAGCCGTTAAATGTGTGCGATATTGGTTAAAGCTCTTAAACATGGATCATTGTAGATTGCCTCGTAAGTCTTATGAGATGTTGTTTGATTTGGATGTAAAGGGAAAAATGAACTGGGTTTCAAATGTACGTTTGTTTCTGTGTAAGCATGGCTTTGGGGATGTTTGGCTGGCTCAGGGGTTGGAAATCAAAAACAGTTTATTCGTGTTTTTCGACAAAGGTTGATTGACTGTAGATGGCAATTATGGGACGACCATATTCAAACTAGTGAACGGTATGATTTATACAGAAATTATTCTAGCTTCCAACATATTCAGCCTTATCTAAAACTGGATCTGGACATGCGTTTGAAAAGATTAATTGCTAAATTTAGAGTCGGTGTTTCTGAAATTAGGACTCATTACTTAAGATATAGGAAACATACACAAGCTGACTTGCTTTGTCCTTTGTGTATGCAAGGTGAGGAAAATGAAATACATTTTATGTTCCTTTGCCCAGCTTTAGAAGATCTTCGCCAAAATTTTTATCCCACAGAAATATTATAAGCGCCCGTGTATGTTTCGATTACAGTTACTACTTAGCTCTAACAGTTATATAGATAATAGGAATTTAGGTATTTTTTTGTGTAAGGCGTCTAAGATTAGAGAAATAATGACGTCTTAGTTGATGTTCTTATTGGTATATTTGTTTCTTTTTTTCGTGACTAGTGATTTCGTTTCCTACACATTATAATGTGTGAATGATTGTGCTCATTCCCCTTCAAATGGGCCGATGGCCTTACTGAATAAAAAATCTGAAGTCTGAAGTTCTTCCAGCTGTATCTTACATCCCAGACTCAAACTGTATAGGCTTGTTTTTCCATTGCTGCTGCTGCCCTGGGAGACTGCTTCCTCACACAATTCATTTCACTTCATTGCTTGACGGTAGAGTTTCGCTGACTTCCATACGAAACAAAACTTCTAAGGACTGAAAAAAAAAAAAAAAAAAAAAAAAAAAAAATTACGAATTTTTCATTACCGATTTCAGAACGTGTGGATCTCTCTCTCTCTCTCTCTCTCTCTCTCTCTCTCTCTCTCTCTCTCTCTCTCTCTCTCTCTCTCTCTCTCTCTCTCTCTCTCTCCACAGAGTCAATGTTTTTTTTTCAGTTTCAATGAGAATACTACTATGCGTATCTCAAGACAAACAAAAACAGTACCCACAAACAATGGACAGAGAATCACATGTCACAAGCACAACACGCAAACAAAACAAAACAAAGCAAAACAAAACAGACTCATAACTGAAAGCGAGTTCTTCGATGCATGTCTAAATCATTCCTTTAGAGGCCAACAGTTTGCTTCGTAAAGAATAGTCACTGTCAGAGGCAAGTGATGGAGACTTGAAAGGTTTCCATCTTCTGTCCATGAGCAGTTGCATGGACAATGATGGCGGTGTGGTGGCGGCCGTCAGGCTGGTCGTGACATGGCATTGCATCCAGCCTGTGAACAAAGCTCGGCAAGTCCTCGCTCATCGCCAACAGTGTCTGCAGATGTGAACAACGTCAGTCCCCGGCAACATGTTGACAGACAAGTTGGAGCCAAAGCTTCCTCGTAGTCCAGCAGGTGACAGGAGGTGCATCACTGTGTCTGGACCAGTTGAGTCACAGGGTTGGTGGCGTCACGCCGATGATGTCACGGGCACTGTGTCTGACGCAAGCACAAGGCGACGCTTGTCTCCACACAGTAGAGGTCAGTGAACCCAGAGTTCAGGACCTTTAGTTTGTGAAATACAAGGCTGCTTACAGTCCTGTCAACAGTCTGTGAAATACAGGGGGCTGCTTACAGTCATGTCAACAGTCTGTGAAATACAGGGCTGCTTACAGCCATGTCAACAGTCTGTGAGATACAAGGCTGTTTACAGTCATGTCAACGTCTGTGAGATACAAGGCTGTTTACAGCCATATCAACAGTCTGTGAAATACAGGGCTGCTTACAGCCATGTCAACAGTCTGTGAAATACAGGGCTGTTTACAGCCATATCAACAGTCTGTGAAATACAGGGCTGCTTACAGTCATGTCAACAGTCTGTGAAATACAGGGCTGCTTACAGTCATGTCAACAGTCTGTGAAATACAGGGCTGCTTACAGTCATGTCAACAGTCTGTGAAATACAGGGCTGCTTACAGCCATGTCAACATTTTGAATTTACAACAACCTTTGCCCTGCACCTGAGTTAGGTCAGACTGACTGAGCGCTGGAAACAAACAGAAAACACACTGAAAATCAATGAAATAAATCACAACGAAAATCATCGTGAGGACAGACAGTGTGGCATAAAGAGGTGTTCAGGCCACAGTGAATCAGTCGAATCGAATGCACACACACACACACACACACACACACACACACACACACACACACACACATATATATATATATATATATATATATATATATACATATATATATATATATATATATATATATATATATATATATATATATATATATATATATGCATGTATACATGTCAGAGAGAGAGAGAGAGAGAGACGGACAGACGGACGGACGGACGGACGATGGGCCGGCAGCAAGACAGGCAGACAGTCAGACTTGCATTCAGTGAACGAGAGAGAGAGAGAGAGAGAGAGAGAGAGAGAGAGAGAGAGAGAGAGAGAGAGAGAGATGAACAGACGGACAGACGGACGGACGGGACGGACGGACGATGGGCCGGCAGCGAGACAAGCAGACAGTCAGACTTGCATTCAGTGAACCAGACAGAGAGAGAGAGAGAGAGAGAGAGAGAGAGAGAGAGAGAGAGAGAGAGACAGAGAGACAGAGACACAGAGAGAGAGAGACGGACAGGACGGACGGACGGACGGACGGACGATGGGCCGGCAGCGAGACAGGCAGACAGTCAGACTTGCATTCAGTGAACCTGTTTAAACTCAGTTACCTGAACATGCACACACCCCCTCGCCTCCCCCCACCCCCATAACTCCCACCCAGTCCACCTACCCGTCTTTCTCTTCCACACTGCCCATCTACCTGTAACTACGAAAAACCAGTAGAAAAGAAGGAATAACCGGAACGAAGAACGAAAGGGCGGATAGACAAGAGAAACCAAAAAAGCACGACGGAACTAATGAAGAAACAAAAATGAGACAAATGTCAAGGCTCCGCTTTATTTCGCTTTTATTGCAGCCTGACCGCTTTTTTCTTCGGATTTGTATGGTGTGTTTTTTAAACCTCTTCTTTAAATACAGACCTCTCTCATACATGGTATTGTTATGACTCAGAAAGAGAGATGAAACTGGTCTCTCTCTCTCTCTCTCTCTCTCTCTCTCTCTCTCTCTCTCTCTCTCTCTCTCTCTCTCTCTGGTTCACTGAATGCAATTCTGCTATCTGCCTGTCTCGCTGCCGGCCTATCGTCCGTCCGTCCGTCGTCTCTCTCTCTCCCCAAACTTTTGAATCATTCGGTTTGACACAATAATAAAAAACAGCCACCTGTGTAACCTATTCTTCTGAAACATTGATAAATCATATATATGTTACCAATTCAGAAACAATAGTAGAATCAGTTGCTCCTGTTTATGGCTGCAGTGACCATTTTCCGATTCGTTTTACGTGGACCAAAAAGGGGTGTCAAAACACCCAAGTTAAATCATAAAAAACGATTACATTCCGGAACTTTTCTAAATCTGATCGTGAAAAAAATTTCTCTCAGATCTTTTAAATTCCCCTTTAAATGAAGTGTATCAGCATACTGACCCCAATCAAGCTCTGCGGGTATGGTATAACATCTTCCATGACGTATACAACAAGCATGCCCCTCTTCAAACTAAAAGAGTAAAACATCGGAAAAAAAAACCACCATGGCTTACAAAAGAAATACAGGACACTATATATCAAAGGGATTATCTGTTAAAAAGAGGCTCTCGCGAAGAATTCAAAAACTACAGAAATAAGGTGACTTTCCTAATACGATCAGAGAAAAGGAAATATTTCTTGGACCTAATTAATAGAAAGAAAGACAGTAAATCTATTTGGAAAGTTATACATGGCTTAACCAAGATAAATTCTGACCCTGTATTAAACTTAACGAAAGACGTATCTGCAAGTGAACTGAACGACCATTTTGCAAGTATAGCAAATCAAATCATACGAAACGATGTATCAAAAAGTAACGATCTACAAGAATTACGGAAATACTGCCACCAGAAGAACATCCATTGAGCTTTGGATATTAGTGCCATAGATGTTCACGAAGTTTTCTCTTCTCTTAGACAACTAAAACAGACAGCAACTCGTGGAATTGATGGAATTGACGGGGAAATTCTTAAGCTATCAGCATCTGTTATAGCAGAAACTCTCACATATATTTGTAATCTCTGCATTGATAAGCATTGCTTTCCTGATGCTTTTAAACAAGCTAAAGTCATACCATTGTACAAATCAGGAAATATGGCTGATCCTTCTAACGACTTATTTCTATTCTATCAGTTCTTTCAAAAACCGTTAGAACACTCACAAAAAAAAGTGTCTTCTTTCTCATGTCAAAAAATTCGATCTACTACACCCTAATCAATCCGGATTTAGAGAGAATCATTCTTGTCAAACAGATCTTACCAAGATAGTTGATCGATGGCTTTCAAACATAAACAACAAACACACTTTCCGGACTACTCTTCGTGGATTTTGCTAAAGCCTTCGATGTCATTAATCATGAACTTTTGCTCAGAAAGTTAACTATATTTATCGACTAACTTCCGACACTCTAAAACTCATTTCATCCTTCCTTTCCAACTGGAACAATTAGTATTATTAAATGAGTGTTATTCTTCTTTGATTCCCAATAACTTTGGTGTACCACAAGGCTCGGTGCTTGGTCTACTGCTGTTCTTATTCTATCTTTACCATTAACCTTGACTTCTCATGGTGAAATGTTTGCCGATAATACCACTATTGACACTAATAACTCTAATGCTCACAAGTCTACCTTGACATTTCAGGAAAATATCAACCTTCTCGTTAAATGGACACAATTCAATCACATGTCTCTCTGCATCCGAAAAAAAAAAAAGAAAAAAAAAAAAAGAAGGAAAAATTCATGTTGATTACAACAAGGCAAAAAATGTCAAAATGTAACCGAAAACTTGCCAATCCTTTATATTGATAACGAAAAAAAATCAAAGAGGTTTCTAATCACAGTCTTAGGAATAGGAATAGAATCGACAACAACCTATCTTGGCCAAAACATTTAGAACTTCTTTCCAAAAATCTTGCCGTAAAACTGTATCAGCTCAGGAAAATTAAAAAAAAAAAAAAACTTTTTAGATTATCACAACAGAAAATTATTTTTTCAATCTTATATTCAACCAAATATTGACTATGCCTCGACACTCTGGGATTTAGCTAGCAATAAGTTGCTTAAACCATTGACTAGTATATACAAAAGAGCTGTCAAAATAACAATTGATGAACCCTCGCTAGGGCACTGGCCACCCTGATTATGAACGAGCAGGTATCCTTCCATTCAAGACCAAACTATTGTACAATAAAGTATTCTTTATGCATAAAATACTACACGGCAGTGCTCCTTCCTATTTAATGAAAATATTCGCTTTTAATCATCATCGACATTCGCATAAAATAAATCTCCCTTTCCCATAATTTAAGTTATGCAAATCAAGCCTTGCTTATTCTGGGGGCTGGCTGTGGAATAATATCCCAGGAATAAAAAAAAAACTATAAAAAACGAACCAAGCACTAGTAAGTTTGAATTCAGTCTTTTTACGTAATTGATGCATCTGTCTGATCTTACACCACTTTACCCAAAGATGTACAATAACTGCTCTGTGAAAATGTTTCATTTTCCTTATTAGTTCTTCCTTTACTTCCATCCCCCCTCCTCTCATTCTTAATTGTCCCCCATCCCACCCCATCCCACCCCATCCCACTCCCACCCCCCACCGTCTCCCACACCTTCTGTCCGTGCTCCCTCTGTACATAGATTTTTGTGTCCTTTAGTATTTTCATATTTCATATTTAAGAGTTATTTTCAATTATGTCATATTAATCAATATTTTTTTTCTTTACCTTTCTTAAATTCTTTTTGGCCCCAAAGGCTGGATGTAAAAAAGCAGTGATGCTTATTCCATTACCCTCTGAAAATAAAATTCGTTCGTTCGTTCGTTCGTTCTCTCTCTCTCTCTCTCTCTCTCTCTCTCTCTCTCTCTCTCTCTCTCCTCCTCTCTCTCTCTCTCTCTCTCTCTCTCTGTCTGTGTCTTTCTCTCTCTCTCTCTCTCCTCTCTTTCTCTCTCTCTCTTTGCGAAGGGAAGGGTGAGATAGTGTTCTCTGTCTCTGTCTCTGTCTCTGTCTGTCTGTCTGTCTCTCTGCCATGGGAAGGGGGTGAGATAGAGGCTCTCTCGCTCTCTCTCTCTCCTCTCTCTCTCTCTCTCTCTCTCTCTCTGTGTTACAGGAACCCATCTGAAAGGGTAAACTGGGTCGACAAATTTATTACAATGATGGATGCAGTCTCGCTAGAATCCAAGGAAATCATTTTACTTGGGAGACTTTAACATAGATCTTCTGAAAATGCAAAACCAATGGACACAAGCATTCAACCTATTTAATTTGCATCAACTCATCGATTCTCCAACAAGAGTCACACCAAACTCGAAGACACTTATCGACCATATTTATATTTCAGAAAAAACTAACGTAGCAGAAGCCTGCGTCCCTGTTCTAAACTGTAGTGATCATTACCCAATTTGTATCACATGGTCCAAAAAAGGAGTAAAAATTCCCAAAACGGGACACAAGACAATAACCTACCGTTGCTTTACAAACTTTAACAACCAAGATTTTCTGCATGACTTGCTTAACTCAAATCTCTCTTCAGTTTTCACATAACTCATCCAGATCTTGCTGTTGAATTTTGGATTAAAACATTTACAGAAATATATGACAAACACGCCCCTCTAAAAACGATTAGAGTACGACATGATCCTAAACGGCATGGTACACTAAAGAGTTACAGGAGGCAGGTTACCTTAGAGATATGCTTAAACAACATGGCTATGAAGAGGAATCTAAAAACTGAGAAATGCAATAAATTCACAGAAGCGCAGAGAAAAACGAAATATTATCGAGAACTAATATCATCAAACCAGAACCCAAAATTGGTATGGAGAGCTATTAACGA
>JADBJO010007833.1:57696-60196 GCA_016801955.1 Conus betulinus
AGACAGCGTAGGTCATAGAAAGAATGTTATTACACTTGGTCTTGTGTGTCTATGCGCAAAATCAAATAAAATCTTCACCAACCTGACCAAATATGGACAGGTTAATGTAAGGGGTAAATGAAAAAGAGAATACATCTTAGTACGCCTGACAAAACCACCAGAAAACACGGTCACAGTGAAAACAACAACAGCAACAATAACAATAACAACAACAACAACCACAAACCATTTCAA
This sequence comes from Conus betulinus, assembly GCA_016801955.1. NCBI lineage: Eukaryota > Metazoa > Mollusca > Gastropoda > Neogastropoda > Conidae > Conus > Conus betulinus. The sequence goes on from JADBJO010007833.1 coordinate 57,931, forward strand.
TCCATATCCGAAATATTGTGCTTTGGATTGGCAGGCAGAGGACCAGGTAAGAAGCACAAGAAAACAGGATGATAATTATAAGTATCCTGACGGGTTAAGTTTTTCTTGCAAACATCAATACATGGACAGGTTAGGAGTCAGTAAATGGTTAAAAATCCAATCAATTCAGTGTCAGACCACTCTGAATCCGAACATTAGGCCATGCAGAGCGCAGTGTCAAACGGCACGTGTTGCCACTTCTTACGAGACACTGAGGCAGTGAGACATCACTATGAGCTGTTGATGGATGGCAGTACGTGCTCTCTGAGGCAGTGAGACATCACTATGAGCTGTTGATGGATGGCAGTACGTGCTCTCTGAGGCAGCGAGACATCACTAAGAGCTGTTGATGGATAGCAGTACGTGCTCTCTGAGGCAGCGTGACATTACTACTCGCAGTGCGTACTCTCTGAGGCAGCGAGACATCACTGAGAGCTGTTGATAGATAGCAGTACGTGCTCTCTGAGGCAGCGAGACATCACTGAGAGCTGTTGATGGATGGCAGTAGGTGCTCTCTGAGGCAGCGTGACATCACAGAGAGCTGTTGATGATAGCAGTACGTGCTCTCTGAGGCAGCGTGACATCACTATGAGCTGTTGATAGATAGCAGTAGGTGCTCTCTGAGGCAGCGTGACATTATTATGAGCTGTTGATATATAGCAGTACGTGCTCTCTGGGGCAGCGTGACATCACTATGAGCTGTTGATAGATAGCAGTACGTGCTCTCTGGGGCAGCGTGACATCACTGAGAGCTGTTGATAGATAGCAGTAGGTGCTCTCTGGGGCAGCGTGACATCACTATGAGCTGTTGATAGATAGCAGTACGTGCTCTCTGGGGCAGCGTGACATCACTATGAGCTGTTGATAGATAGCAGTACGTGCTCTCTGGAGCAGCGTGACATCACTATGAGCTGTTGATAGATAGCAGTACGTGCTCTCTGGGGCAGCGTGACATCACTGTGAGCTGTTGATAGATAGCAGTACGTGCTCTCTGGGGGCAGCGTGACATCACTATGAGCTGTTGATAGATAGCAGTACGTGCTCTCTGGGGCAGCGTGACATCACTATGAGCTGTTGATAGATAGCAGTACGTGCTCTCTGGGCAGCGAGACATCACTATGAGCTGTTGATAGATAGCAGTACGTGCTCTCTGGGGGCAGCGAGACATCACTATGAGCTGTTGATAGATAGCAGTACGTGCTCTCTGGGGCAGCGAGACATCACTGTGAGCTGTTGATAGATAGCAGTACGTGCTCTCTGGGGCAGCGAGACATCACTATGAGCTGTTGATAGATAGCAGTACGTGCTCTCTCTGGGGCAGCGAGACATCACTGTGAGCTGTTGATAGATAGCAGTACGTGCTCTCTGGGGCAGCGAGACATCACTGATGAGCTGTTGAGCGAGAGCAGTACGTGCTCTCTGGGGCAGCGGCAGCGTGACATCACTGCTCTGAGCTGTTGATAGATAGCAGTACGATAGCAGTACTCTCTGGGGCAGCGTGACATCACTGTGAGCTGTTGATAGATAGCAGTACGTGCTCTCTGGGGCAGCGTGACATCACTGTGAGCTGTTGATAGATAGCAGTACGTGCTCTCTGGGGCAGCGTGACATCACTGTGAGCTGTTGATAGATAGCAGTACGTGCTCTCTGGGGCAGCGTGACATCACTGTGAGCTGTTGATAGATAGCAGTACGTGCTCTCTGGGGCAGCGTGACATCACTATGAGCTGTTGATAGATAGCAGTACGTGCTCTGGGGCAGCGTGACATCACTATGAGCTGTTGATAGATAGCAGTACGTGCTCTCTGAGGCAGCGAGACATCACTGTGAGCTGTTGATAGATAGCAGTACGTGCTCTCTGGGCAGCGTGACATCACTATGAGCTGTTGATAGATAGCAGTACGTGCTCTCTGGGGCAGCGTGACATCACTATGAGCTGTTGATAGATAGCAGTACGTGCTCTCTGGGGCAGCGTGACATCAGCGTGATAGATAGCAGTACGTGCTCTCTGGGGAGCGTGACATCACTATGAGCTGTTGATATAGCAGTACGTGCTCTCTGGGGCAGCGTGACATCACTGTGAGCTGTTGATAGATAGCAGTACGTGCTCTCTGGGGCAGCGTGACATCACTGTGAGCTGTTGATAGATAGCAGTACGTGCTCTCTGGGGCAGCGTGACATCACTGTGAGCTGTTGATAGATAGCAGTACGTGCTCTCTGGGGCAGCG
>JADBJO010007833.1:65196-75196 GCA_016801955.1 Conus betulinus
TTTTCCCTGAAAGCAGCTTGGTGATAAGTAAAAACAGTTACTATCCAAAGCAACCAGGTGGTGGCTGTAGGCGTAGACATAACAAACCATGTCTGTTGCCTGGCTTGCCTTCTATGACAGCCAGAAGCCCATAAAAAAATCTGTAATATATCAGAACTGACAGCATGTTCATCGTCCATTGCTAATGATGAACAAAAACCCCTGAAAATGGACGTGAACCCCATGTGTCTTTGAACATTTCTTTTGACTGACCTTCATACACAGATCCGTGTGAGATCGCTTTCAAAGCATATCCCGGGTAAAAGTCTCAGCATTGCTTTCTGACCTCTTTATCTGGATCAAGCATCTAACAGGGCCTGTTTCGGCAGGGTTTTCATCTCCTCTTCAGGCAGCTGACTGTAGACCAACGTGGTATCTTTCCCCTTCCAGTCACAAACTAATCACCAGGCACAGACAGCAGTGAGGCAGTGACTACATCAAACAGCTCACTGCTGGACAAGAATGGAGCTCTGTGTGATGAGTGGAATCGATTGAAAACCCTCGCTCTCCCACCGCAATCTCTGGAACCATAGGAGCAGTTCTGATGTGGCTGTTGCTGTGGATTACACCACACTATCTGATGGTAGCTTCCCCTGTTCAGAAGGTTCTCTCCAGTTATGTTTGCAATTGCAAAACTCTCTCTCTCTCTCTCTCTCTCTCTCTCTCTCTCTCTCTGTATATATATATATATATATATATATATATTGTATATATACATATATATATATGTATATATATATATATATATATATATATATATAGATAGATAGATATATGTGTGTATATGTGTGTGTGTGTGTGTGTGTGTGTGTGTGTTTTACACACACTCACACACTTACGCACGCACGCGCGCACGCACGCACGCACACACACGCACTAACACACACGCTAACACACACACATGCAAACAGACAGAGTCTGAGAAAGAGAGAGACAGAGAAAGAGAGAGTTTCAAGTCCCATTCCCCCCCACACACTAACACACACACATGCAAAGAGAGAGACAGACAGACAGACAGAGTCTGAGAGAGAGATACAGAGAAAGAGAGAGTTTCAAGTCCCATTCCCTGAAATGTCGACCTGTCGTTCAATATAATGACCGAAAATGCATCCTAATCAATATTGTTTTTTAACGTTCCTGATCAAAATGTAACATTAAAATTATATAATTACATCGACATGTGTTTGTGTATGTGTGTGTGTGTGTGTCTGTCTGTGTGTATGTGATTATTGCCTGTGTAGCAGACAGAAGACGAATAGAGAGACTGAAAAACAAACATTTATAAACTGAAAGACGCGAAGACCAAAACAGACAATGAAAGACAGGAACCAAGGACATACAGATAAACAGGCAAGAAGACGAAATTGGAAATGAAATGAGGCAGGGAACAGTAAACAATAAACAGTAAACAAGTGGGATAGTCTTTGCTCCCATAAGGAAACCTAACACAGAGTAACTTTTATTCAAGACTGGCACAGCCTTTTAAACTTGAATAAAGTCAGACAAATACAAAGACGAACAATCTAATAGTGGGGGAAAACAAGCGCAGGCCAACAACTAAATTGTCTTCGTAGTAATGACTTGGCAAAACTTTGAACTTAAAGAGGGCGGAGGGAGGGGGGGCGGCAGGAGATTGAAGATGTAAAAACTGGGAGCATGAAATTAAGAAAATATGAAAACTCTTCACTGGCTGCATAAGGGCTGTATCTGCGCTCCTGGCGTCAAATAATAGACACACCACAGTCCATAATACCGTGGTGTTCTCACCACCAAGGGTGCAAAAAAGAATCCAATAGCACCCCCGAAGCAGCCAGCGAAGAGTAGTAAAGGAAACCAAACGAAAGTGTGGGGAGAAAAAAAAGTTGCTGAAAAACTACAGATATTATGCAAATAGTATAAAATGTAGGGGGCAATCTTTGAGCCTACGCTTGAGGATCCACCCAAGGATGCAAGGGAGATCAAAAGACAAACACAAAGACAGACAGAAACAAATACAAATAACCTCGATTTAATCAAAACGAAATTGAAGCAGGGAACAGTAAACAATAAACAGTAAACAAGTGGGGTAGTCTTTGCTCCCATAAGGAAACCTAACACAGAGTAACTTTTATTCAAGACTGGCACAGCCTTTTAAACTTGAATAATAAAGTCAGACAAATACAAAGACGAACAATCTAATAGTGGGGGAAAAACAAGCGCAGGCCACAACTAAATTGTCTTCGTAGTAATGACTTGGCAAAACTTTGAACTTAAGGAGGGCGGAGGGGGGGGGGGGGGTGGCAGGAGATTGAAGATGTAAAAACTGGGAACATGAAATTAAGAAAATACGAAAACTCTTCACTGGCTGACACAGAGAACTATCGAAAGAACGAGCGAAAGAACGAGCGAACGAACGAAATTTTATTTTACCAGGGTAATGAGATAAACAATGCAAATGTTTTTTGTGTTTTTTTCACCCAGCCCTGGTAGAGAGAAAAGACTGACCTTTAAAGAGACAGAGAGAGAGAGAAACAGACAGATTTCTAAGGAGCTAGAACATAAAGGTGGATCAGTGCGATGGCGTAGGAGGCAGGAGGTTAAGAGAGGAGCGAAGACGGCTGGAAAACAGGCCAATACCGACAAAGAGACTTTGCTGCACAGTACAGACGGTAATGGGATTGGCGGTGTCAGAGCATCTGACGATACGCCGCCTTCCCTGTCAGTGTGTGAGACCCACTTTCCCTGCACTAGCTACCCCTCCAAACGCCTGCCAGTGTTGACTGACTTTTATCTTATCATGATCGCCCAACACATAAAGGTTTCTGGACTGCTCTGGTGGCCCACTATGTCCCTGGTACTAAGCCCTTGAAGGTGCTGCTGCAAAAGACAATACTGGTCACAGTTCTGTCTAAATGAAGTATCTGACTGTAAAGACTTGAAAAAGGTGTGGGATAAGGTGAAAGAAATGAAATCGGGCATTAAACTCCAAGATTACCCGATCAAAACAACAAGTAAAGATCCTGTACCAAAACAACAGTACTATAAATGTATCAATATCTTTACAGGAAGTCAGGAATGCTATCCGTCTGTTGGAAATAAAAAGGTTTCGGTTGGTTTGGATGGGATTTCTTACACTATGTTAAACCATTTACCAGAGAACTGGATAGTCATTTTACATAAATTATTTAACAAATGTTGGGAATGTGGACAAATTCCCGATAAGTGGAAGACGTCTATTGTGACTCCTATTCTAAAGCAGGGCAAGCCTCGGTCTGAGACGTCTAGTTATAGACCCATTTCAGTCACGTCTCATACTGGAAAAGTCATGGAAAAAATAGTAAATTTCAGAATGGCCTATTACTGTGATAAAAATGATGTATTTTCTTCACATCAAGGGGATTTAGAAAAGGACGAAGTACAATTGATCACCTGACACGACTAACTACTCATATAAGAAACAGTTTTTTCTAAACGTAAAAGTGTCCTTGCTTCCTTCTTTGATCTTACTAAAGCTTACGATAGAGTGTGGCACAGCCGACTACTGTATAAATTAAAACAAATTGGTCTTTCTGGTCACGTCTACAATTATGTGAAATCCTTTTTAAGTGGGAGACATATAATGACCAAAGTTGGTGTGACTTTATCATCCTCAAGATCTATAGATATGGGAATTCCACAAGGTTCTATTATCTCCCCTTTGTTATTCAACGTAATGCTATATGACTTATGTACATGTTTTTCATCATATACCAAGGTAGCTCAATATGCTGATGACATTGCAATATGGATTAATGTATCTTTAAAGAAAAGAACAAATTTACGTCACATAAATTATATTCAGAAGCTCTTTCAGAACGAGCTGGATAAATTAAATAGTTATATGCATTTGACGGCTTTCAATTCTCTGTTGAAAAGACACATTTGGTTCTCTTTAACAATGGATATAACCCAAGTAACTTGCCTATATTCTTTCTGGGAGGACGGGAATTTTTTTTTATAAACTTGAAGTAAAATTTTTAGGCGTCCTACTTACTTACACCAAAACTAAACTGGAAAAAACACATAGACTCGATAGTTACTAAAGCGGTTAAAAGTTTGAAATTTTTTCTAAAAATTGTCAGTCACTCTCCATGGGGACAGGATCCCAAAGTTTTGTTGCATTTAGCAACCAGTCTTGTACGATCAAGATTGACTTACGGACAGGAGGTATTCTTTTCAGCTCCGCGATCGCATTTAAAGAAACTTCAAAGAATTGACAGTAAAGCTGTAAAGTTGTCCCTGGGTGTACCTGTGCACACTAAGTCCTCTGAAGTTTATAAGATAGCAGGCCTTTTGCCACTTGATGAAGAAAGGAAAATAAGTTCTGTAAAATATGTAGTGAGACGGATTGCCGTGGACGACCTTGAGAGTTAAATACACGATCCGACATTGATTTTTCGAAAAATGCACAGAAAAATTCAAATTTAGAGACGCTTCGTTCATATGTTTCAGACGTTTTTAATTCATCAAAGATTAACCCACACGAGGTAGCGCCTCGCGTACTGGTTCCGCGGTACCCCTTGGGAACTAACGGAAAAAGTTAATTTTTTTTTCTTCTGATCTAAATAAAGCGATGTCGCCGCATGTGTTAGCAGCATCTGTCAAAAACATGAATGGAAAAAGTTTACTAACTATTTGAAAGTATACACTGACGGCTCAGTTCTTGATGATGGTAGTGCGGGATCTGGCTTTGTAATTCCAGATTACAAAGCTGAAAAATCATATTATTTAGGTAAGGGTCATTCCATATTTACAGCTGAACTTGTTGCTGTCCTGATGGCATTAAATTATTTAATTTCCTTGCCAGTCTCAATATTAATATCCTGTTTTGTGTTGATTCACAGTCAGTATTAAAAAGTTTGCATTGTTTTGAAAATACACAGAGAGAGGAATTATTATTTGAGATTAAGTACATGTTGCACTGTCTTTACATGAAAGGTACTAATGTTGTATTTTCGTGGGTCCCATCGCACACCTCCTTCATTTTTAACGATCAAGCAGATAGAGCAGCAAAAAGGGGAGCAAAGAATATATTAGGTAGTATTAAGGTTGACTGTCCTTTGTCACACAAGGAAATTAGTCATATCATCGAAAGGGATTTCTGGAGTCAATACAGTTCCTCATCAAAACCTCGTCAGCAAACTCTGTCAAACTTTGTGTCGATTAGCCGACCGGTTTCAAGCCTGGCTTTTAGACTTTTATGTAATTCCCTACGAACCAAGTATTGCCAGAGACTGTTAAGTGTGTATGTCGTGGGGATCTTTCAGTTCAACATGTGATTTTTGATTGTGAACTAACGAAACCCTTTTTGAATGGTGTTATACCAAGTGCTGACACTGGGCATGTTAATGTGTTTGACTTTTTAGATTCGTTGCCAGTTATTTCTCTTGTTAAATTAACGAGACACCTTTTGGAAAGTCCATTAAGGAACATTTTATAATCATAATCGTAAGTTAGATTACTTTAGTTATTTTTTCTATAATTTTTCATAGTTACTGTCCTATAATTCATCTGTCCTTTATTTTTGTTCTATGTAACCACATCGTCCTCTTCTCTTCTTTTATGATAATAGTCTAAAGACAGACAGAGAGGTAGATCTGGTTACCATAATAACGGTCAGCCGATGTTTGAGGGGTCCTGTTAATGGGAAAGTGGACCCGCGCATTGGCAGGGAAGGCGACGTCACGTCAACCACAGTGACCCCGCCGACCTGATCATTGCTTACTGTCTGTGGTCTGCTGGATCGCTGCTTTGTCGTCCTTGTCCACTTTACGCCCAACACAGCTCACCCCCTCCCCCGCCCACACACACACACACACACACACACGCACACACTGTCACCTTCCACCCATTTTCCCCCTCAGTCATCCCATCCCCTGCCCCTTCTTCCCTCTCCCGCTGGTCCTCCTGTTACCTTGTAAGCCCTCCTTCAGTCTCTTGAAACAAACCTCTCTCTCACTGTGTGTCTCTCTCTCTCTCTCTCTCTCTCTCTCTCTCTCTCTCTCTCTCTCTCTCTCTCAGTTTCTCATTGTCTCCGTACATCCTTCTGTCCATCTTTTACGCTTTCTTCTGTATCTGTTTCTCATTGTCTGCGTCTCCATGTCTCTTGCATGTCTCTCACACAAAGAAGACAATTAGAATTTAATTAAACATGGGTTAAAATCGGGACAGGCCAAAGGTCTCTCTTTTTCTGGCCTTTGATATCAATTAACGCGACCCTCATCTTTTGTGGAAAGGATTTAATTATTTACTGGACGGCAAACTCTCTCTCTCTCTCTCTCTCTCTCTCTCTCTCTCTCTCTCTCTCTCTCATGTTCTAAATCGTCAGCTGTCCTTTGGAGTCAAATGTCACAGCTGCTGTATAAATGGGCAGGGTGTGTGGGACGCCCCTGCGCTGTGAATAACCTTTCCCTTTGTCCCCAAAATAGCGTCAACGACATTTGGCTTTTTTTTCGCCGAGCCACCTTTTCCGCGACTTCTCTGCGACTGATAATTACATTACACGCCGCTCACCCAACTCTCCCGCCTACATTCACACCCAGTAGCCAATAGCTGTCAATGTTCAGGTCGTCGTCATTAGCGTACTCGCCAGTGAAGACGCCGCCACTGCTGGAGGTGACTAGTATTTGGTAGTGCTCAATCTCAATTAGCGCAGGCTGGACACTGTCTAGTTGGCAACTTATTAGCTATCATTATCGTTATGAATCAGCTAGCGTGAGTGTGAGCGTCCTCCTCTCAGGGTAGACCCCCAGGGCGTCTTTCCAACGACAGTTCCATGTTAGCGCGAACTTTGTATGGCGGTTAATTCACAGTGGACATGATTGTGATGACAATAACTCACAGCATGCTTGACATTTTTCTTGGTTTCTAAGCAACTTGTTTCTTATACAGCTCTTGTATACCAGCTTGTCTTGCACCCACAGCTTGACTGCACGCATTCACCTCATCATTCAAAACTCTTTTGTTTGGCACACCCAGGCTTCCATACCAGCATATAAAGGATTCAATGCAACAACGATGATGAATTTGTAAAATCTTTGTATGGAAACCAACATTTCTCAGTTTCTGTAGACAATGGATTCTTGATGACATCTTTATAATGAATCTTGTCAACATTCGATTCAACGATCAGTTTTGTCTTAAACCATGCTTCGATGTTTGTAGTTATCTCCCCTCTCACCAAGCTGGCCATCAGTTATAACGTAGTACGGCTGTGGCGGTCTTCACGGAACATGCAATAGACAGCGTCAGAATTGGAAAGATCTTAAATTTCAGGATCGACCGAATGTTTGATGATGGGAGTTTTGTTCTTAGCTCTACAGTGATTTGTGTATAAAAAAAAAACTAGACAGAACAGGACACAGGACAGTGCCTTGAGGTACCCCACAAAAGTAGGGCGTTGAAAGGAGTTGGCAAATTGGAAAAGGACAGGCTTTTTGTAAGGTAGTCTAAATCAAGTAATTTCTTAGCTAACAGATGTGTGTGTTGGGGGGGGAGAGAAAGAGTGAGAGAGAGAGGGGGGGGAGAGAGACAGACAGACAGACAGAGAGCGCACTTTGACTTACCCGATTTTAACCTGTATTTAATTCAATTATCTTTTGTGTGTGTGTGTGTGTGTGTGTGTGTGTGTGTGTGTGTGTGTGTGTGTGTGTGAAACTAGGATTAGTTTTATTCTGTTAATGAGAGGGAGCATTAACCTGTATAATGAAACAAGGCTTACGATCTGAAGGTGCAGTTGAACTAGGAGGATTAGTTTGAGTCTGTTAATGAGAGGTAAAACGACGCGTGACGTAGCTGCGGATCGCGGGGGAAGCGCGTCAGGTTATGCCGTTGTGTGTGCCCTAGGATTATGATAGACAGAGTATGTTCATTAGGACTATCTGGAATCACTAGGGATAGTGAGCGATTCCTCTCTCTTCGAAATAATCCTGATTAAACTGCGCCTCCTGTCGTAAACCTGGTATAATTATAGAATTCTTTCTCATCTATTTCTTGCCCACATAAATTAAGCGAAAATTCAAATATGCTGGCGGACAAACAACATACCCCATCCAATTACAGGGCATGCCTTGTGATTACTGCGAAACGTTTGATGTCCAATGAAGCAACATTCAGCATAACAGTGGGATCAAACACGGGCAGAAATTGACTTTTTGTTCATTAACGTGTTCGTGACCGACTGGGCAAAGTTTGGGGTAACAGCTTTGTTTCAGAATTTACAGAAAGTTTCTGAGACTGTCACAGCCGGATGCCTTTATAATTGACACAAGAGATGCACCAAAATTGGTTGCCGCTTCGGTGCTAGCAACACGCGTACTGTGGATTCCGCACTGTTGAGTATCTATATCAACAGTTTCTGGAACAAATTTGATCCAACCAGAGGAGACTTTCCTGGAAGCTGAGTCATACAGCTTCATAAAGTTATGAAGAGTGTTGATCCATTCCGTTTCTGTGGGTTCTCAATATCTCTCCAAATGGTCCACAAAACACAGCTCATCATGGCTTGGAAAAGCCAGGGTAGACGCTGATTCAATGGTCCACAAAACACAGCTCATCATCTCCTGGAAAAGCCAGGGGAGTTGCTGGTTTAATGGTCCACAAAACACAGCTCATCATCTCCTGGAAAAGCCAGGGCAGTTGCTGGTTCAATGGTCCACAAAACACAGCTCACCATGGCTTGGAAAAGCCAGGATAGACGCTGGTTCAATGGTCCACAAAACACAGCTCATCATCTCCTGGAAAAGCCAGGGCAGTTGCTGGTTCAATGGTCCACAAAACACAGCTCATCATCTCCTGGAAAAGCCAGGGCAGTTGCTGGTTCAATGGTCCACAAAACACAGCTCATCATCTCCTGGAAAAGCCAGGGCAGTTGCTGGTTCAATGGTCCACAAAATACAGCTCATCATCTCCTGGAAAAGCCAGGGCAGTTGCCGGTTCAATGGTCCACAAAACACAGCTCATCATCTCCTGGAAAAGCCAGGGCAGTTGCCGGTTCAATGGTCCACAAAACACAGCTCATCATCTCCTGGAAAAGCCAGGGCAGTTGCCGGTTCAATGGTCCACAAAACACAGCTCATCATCTCCTGGAAAAGCCAGGGCAGTTGCCGGTTCAATGGTCCACAAACACAGCTCATCATCTCCTGGAAAAGCCAGGGCAGTTGCCGGTTCAATGGTCCACAAAACACAGCTCATCATCTCCTGGAAAAGCCAGGGCAGTTGCCGGTTCAATGGTCCACAAAACACAGCTCATCATCTCCTGGAAAAGCCAGGGCAGTTGCTGGTTCAATGGTCCACAAAACACAGCTCATCATCTCCTGGAAAAGCCAGGGCAGTTGCTGGTTCAATGGTCCACAAAACACAGCTCATCATCTCCTGGAAAAACCAGAGCAGTTGCTGGTTCTGGCTGAACTCCCGGACTGTTGTGGTTTGTGTTTTCCTTTTAGGAATGTTACACCTTTGGAGGAATGTTATTTCACACAATGAAGATTCAAATCATTAAAAGCATGGCCTCTTGACCCAGTTAACACGGATGACAACATAACTGGTCTCAATGTCACTTGTTACTGTCCTCAATGTTCACTGTTTTATTTTAAAGTTAAGTTTTGTCTGTCTGGCCACAGTAACAAGTGGTCTAAAATAACGTCAGCATCAAACGTCTCTTTGTATTTTAGCGAAGTTAGACACTTTTGATAAGCCTCTCCAGTATCCGACAAATATTCAGATGATTCACAATAGAAGGCTTGCTGACAAATATTCAGATGATTCACAATAGAAGGCTTGCTGACAAATATTCAGATGATTCACAATAGAAGGCTTGCTGACAAATATTCAGATGATTCACAATAGAAGGCTTGCTGACAAATATTCAGATGATTTACAATAGAAGGCTTGCTGACGCTCTCTCACTCGAAGAACTCGCACTGTTCACTGCACTGTAACTTGC
>JADBJO010007833.1:80196-86713 GCA_016801955.1 Conus betulinus
CTACCAGATCCACCTGACTCTAAGCAAATGCTTCCGTCTGTCAACGACGAATTCTATGTCTGCAGCCATATTTAGCTGACTCTAGACAAACTTCCGTCTGCCAACAATGGATCCTTAGAGTCTGCAGCAGCTAAACTAATCTGCAAAAAAAAACCGCCTCCCGAGAACTTGCTAACGGGTCCACCTGACTCTAAGCAGACTTCTGTCCGCCAACAACGGATCCTATATATGTCTGCAGCCAGATTAGGCTGGCTCTTGACAGACTTCAGTCTGCAAACAACGGATCCTAAGAGTCTCCAGCTAAATTAACCTGATTCTAGACAGACCAGTCTGCGAAAGCCGCTTCCTTAAGAGTTTGCTCCCAGATCTACCTGACTCAAAGCAGACCGTTTCTGCCAACAACGGATCCTGTAACTTTGCAACCAGGTCAGCCTGGCTCTAGACAGATTCCAGTCTGCAACCAGGACAGCCTGGCTCTAGACAGATTCCAGTCTGCAACCAGGTCAGCCTGGCTCTAGACAGATTCCAGTCTGCAAACAGGTCAGCCTGGCTCTAGACAGATTCCAGTCTGCAACCAGGTCAGCCTGGCTCTAGACAGATTCCAGTCTGCAACCAGGTCAGCCTGGCTCTAGACAGATTCCAGTCTGCAACCAGGTCAGCCTGGCTCTAGACAGATTCCAGTCTGCAAACAGCCGGTGCCTACAAGCTTCCTATCAACACTCATCTCATCACTGTCGTCAATGACTTGGTGCACTAGTATCGGGAATGATTTCTTAAAGTTTTTTAATTCTACTGAGAATGTCCGAGTTGGATGACGAGAACTGGATGTGAATGGTTTCAACCACAGTGTACACATACATAAGTTTATACGAGCGCGCCCACACGCGCGCACGAAAGAACACACACACGCGCGCGCGCGCGCGCACGCACGCACGCACGTGCGCACAAAGAGAGAGAGAGAGAGTAGGGAATGTACAGGCAGGCACAAAAGTGTACGTGTGTTTGGGTGTGTTTTTTTTTTCTTCTTCCAATCCATTTTTTCCACTTTTTTTCCTTTTTTCTTTCGATTTTTTTTATTTGTTTGTTTGTTTCTGGTTTTCTTTTTTTGTTGTTTGTTTGTTTTTGTTTTTGGACAGGGTCTCCATCATCCTATTTTTCCCCACTGTCATATTTTCTGAAATTGACTCACACTCATCCTGCATTGTTTCTGTGTGCTTTTTTTTTTTTTTTTTAGTGTACGCGTGTGCGCAAGCATGCAAGCGCGAAGATACATACATACACAAAGAAAAATAAGCACGCGCACTCACACACACACACACACACACACACACACACACACACACACACACACACACACACACACACACAAACGCGCGTGCGCGTGCGCGTGCGCATGCACACAGGCACACATTATATTTCAAGGAAGACGTGAAAAGAAAAACAATTTATCTGATACGTGATGCTGATGGTAAACATCGATAGCTATCATTTTTTTGGTGATAAATATTCATGACAGTAAATTTTGTTAATGATCGTCAATGTTCATAATTGTATTTCTGTTGATAAATATTCATAGCATTAATTATATTTTCACAGTCCACACATTAGTTTGCCCTTGCTGAATAGAGCACCGATCCTTCTTTCCTATCGCTGTTGCATTCTTCAAGTTTATTGTGGTTAAAACACAAACATACAAACAAAAAGACTGATCATGCTTGACTGAATTGCCCAACAAATAGGCGGAGTGCTTTCCTAAACGTTCGACTTTTCTTCTCCACAACATGCACACACGCACGCACGCACGCACGCACGCACGCACGCACGTACACACACACACACACACACACACACACACACACACACACACACACACACATACATCGTGCGCGCAAGATCGCACGTCTGCTCACATACACACACACGTACGCACGAACGCATACACACACACGCGCGCGCACACACTCACACGCTAACACAGATACGCACGCGCTCGCACGTGCGCATTGAGACAAGCATATGCGCGAAATCATTCATATGCACAAGAATTGCGCGCACACAAGCATACACACATACACACGCGTGCACGCGCGCACAGAGAGAGAGAGAGAGAGAGAGAGAGAGAGAGAGAGAGATCAATTAGGACGTCTGCCTGTGTTTTTGTGCCTGTGTATCTCTTCCTGTATCTTTGTGTCTGTGTGTATGTATGTTTGTTCATAGTGTGTACGTGTGTATGCATTTGTGTTAGCGTGCGCGTGTATGTGCGTGCCAGCGTGCGTGTGTGTGTGTGTGTGTGTGTGTGTCTGTCTGAGTGAGTGTGTCTGCGTGTGTCTGTGTGAACATGTGCATGTCTGTCTGATTCAATTACAATGACAAATGAGCAACCCCCCCCCCCCCCCCCCCCCCCCTCCTCATCTCGGGGAAGCATTAATTTAAAGCGAAGAACAAAAAATCTAATTACACAATATATAATACCAAAGGAGAGCGTCCAATGGGCCACTTTGTCAGTTCTTGAGCACTGTCAATCATATTTGGATAGGTAGTACGAACAGGTCAATTAATGTGTGTAGAAGGACGAGCGGTTAACCACTCAAAAAAAAATGTTAAACAAATTTAAAGATAAATACCAACTGAACTATGTGACAACTTTTGCAAATTGTGTAAAGATAAAACCAGTCATTTAATACTCTGGATAGAGACAGGGAACCGGATCCATCAGATGAAATATCGTCACCAGTTTTGCTAATAACCTTTTTTTGTTCTTGGACAGTGAATTAACAGATGTTCAACTCCAAGTCTTTCTCCACACATACATGTAACATTTTTGCTAAATTTTGTTCGAAGTGAATTCAAACGCATTCTGTGCATTAAGCTTTGTATTTCTCTAGGTATGGAGGCAGGTCAGGTCTTGATGAGGCCAATAGATTTTTTCCAGAATTGGGTTTAATACAGTTGTGGTAATAGTTAATTTTCTGAGTTCTCTAATACATTTCTGAAATTTTTTACTGGACGCTTCGTTTATTAAAGAATAGCATTCACTTAAATCTAAGGGCATGTCAAGTGGTATTGATCCTTCGGCATTTCGGGCTGCCTTTCTTGCAGCCTGATCGACCCCTCTCATTTGCTGAAATTCCACAATGAGAAGGTACCCAGCAAAAATGTAACTGTAATGTATTTAGCCGACAGAAGATGTATGACATGATTAATTTCTGTTATCATCTCAACACGTACTTTTGGATTGGAAGACTGAATAGCGCTAAGGGCCGATTTAGAATCGGTGCATACTACAATTTGACAAGAGTTAATAGGAAAACTCAAGACGTGGTGTAGAGACATCAAAATGGCAACTAG
This sequence comes from Conus betulinus, assembly GCA_016801955.1. Taxonomy (NCBI): domain Eukaryota; kingdom Metazoa; phylum Mollusca; class Gastropoda; order Neogastropoda; family Conidae; genus Conus; species Conus betulinus. The sequence goes on from JADBJO010007833.1 coordinate 83,545, forward strand.
CTCAGCACTGAATATTGAAAAATGTCTACCAAGATGGTACAACTTTTCCACTTTTAAATCAGGTATTATAAATGCTGCTCCTGTATCTAGAGATATCTAGCACTGAACCATCCGTATACATTTTCAAATAGTTTTTGTATGTATTTTCTAAATGAATATCGATGACATTTTTCAATATGTACGGTGGATCCTTTTTGGACACATTTGCATAATTTTATCAAAGGTAGCTTTGCTTGCTCCCATTTTGGAATAGGTAAAATGGACAGCTTATTAGCAATTTTTGTTTCGTTTATATTAGAATCTTTTAGGAGATTAGAGGCAAATGACTGGATTGATTTTGTAGATTGTATTCTTCTGGCCCGTTTCACGAAATCTGTTTCTGAATTTAAGGACACTTCATTTGCACAGAAGTTATCCTGTGAAAGACTCTTTAATATGAATTTTGAAGCACATGCTTTTCGTAATGCATTCAGAGGTAATACTCCGATTTCACTGTATGTTCCTATGTTAGATATATGTGTGGGAACTCCAAGAGCAAGTTTGTAAGCCTTGCAGTCAATACTCTGCAGTTTATTTAATAGATATTGTGGTGCGCTGAAAAAGACTTCTTGAGCATAGATTAATCGTGAACGCACAAGAGCAGTAGATAATAAAGTTAAAGTATGTATGTCTTGCCCCCACCGTTGTTTGTTTATGATTTTCAAAAAGTTTAAACTTTTCCTTGCTTTATTCAAAATATATTCAATATGTACATTCCAGGAAAGTTGGAGGTTAAATACACACCTAGGAATTTAACAGTTTTTACATACTCTAAAGCAGTTCCATCTAAAGTAAATGAAGGGAGTTTCTCCGGGTCATATCCAGCATTGAAGAGCATAATATTTGTTTTTTCTACTGAAAGTACAAGCCCGTTTTCATTTTAAAAAAACTAGCAATTTTATTCAGTTCATGTTGGTATTTGATTCGTATATAGTTTAGCCATCTTAAGGGAGTTTTTCTTTTCATAGTTACCTTCATCCATAGGCATATATCGTCAGCAAAACTGCTAAACACTGTATCTTTATCTAGGCCTTTGGGTAAATCTGCCATTAAAATATTGAATAAAATTGGGGAGATTACTGATCCTTGCGGAAGACCCATTTGTAATTTTCTTGGATTTGAATATACATGTTCTATTCTTGTTTGAATAGTTCTATTTTCTAAAAATGATTCTACAAAATTATACATGTTACCACTTATTCCAACAGTTTTCAGTTTATACTTTATGCCATACTTGCTCGTATGCTTTCCTTATATCAAAAAAGGGTTGCAAGGATATTTTTTTTCGTCGCGCGAATTGTTGTTTGACATGTGTGGTCAGTTTGACTAAGTGTTTCTATAGTTGATCTACCACTTTAAACCCAGCTTGATTAATAGGTATAATCTGATGCTTATTGCAATAATAAACTAATCTTTTTAATATGATTCTTTCCATTAATTTACAAGTGTGTGACGTTAAAGCTATTGGACGATAACTATTAATATTTGAGCGAGACTTCCCATGTTTATGAATTGGCTTTTTTAAGAAAACCTCTCATTAAGTAGATTGATGCTTTTCCCGAAATACAATTTGATGTAAAAACTTCTTTTTTTATTTCATGCACAATAAGCTAACTGCCCTCGTTTTGTTTTCCTCCTATGCTTTATTTTCAATGGGAGTCGAAACAGGCAAGCACCTTGTGGGAAAAAAGACATGGGGTATTTTCATATGAGCAATAATAATAGCCTTACCATCCCATTTTCCATGTTTTCCTGCGGAAAACTATTATTATTCTTCACTTCCGTGGAAATCACCTATTATCACAATTTTTGCAATTATGATTTTTTGTTCAATAAAAAAAAGTAATAATTGGTTTCCTTGTTATCGCTCTTTTCATGAAGGATGATGATTATTTTCCTTGGGTAAGGGGGGAAGAAACCGTTATTATAGGTTATGTAAGCATGCTCGTTTCAAAAGGCACGATAACTGTTATTCTGTTTTCCTGTGGAAAACAGGAAAACGTTCAAGTGATAATACCTGTTTTCCTTATAGGCCTTAATCATTTGTTACGCTGTTTTCTTGAAGGACAGCTGTGTTTTTTTCGAAAACGAAATCATACCCGATTTTTACTTTCAGATCCCTGTTTTCTTTTACGAATAGTTTTTTTTTTACGGATACAATAGTTTTTACCGGTCAACAAGAAACACGCTTATGAAAGACTATGAAGCAAGTCAGATCCCTTACTATCTTTTCTGGATTTATTTCTCCTTTCTCGCAGCTTTCAAAGTGACGTGACTGCAGGCAGAAATTGAAAGAAATAATAGAAAAATTAATAATAAGCTGCCGAACGAAAGAAACAAACAAACAAAATAACGTGTTTGTCGTGTAAGTTGTTTGTTTCTTTTGTTCGGCAGCATAGTCCTTTTTCTTTTAGTGTTTCTTTTTCATTTTGTCTGTTCTCGTTGTCAAAACGAGAAATGACATTTCCTTTCAAACGTTTCTACTCTGGCCTCGTTTTGCATGACTATGGTAGGGAATTCGCCATGATGTTTATCCTACAAACATTCTTCAGCGAAAAAAGAATGAGTTGCTCAGAAATAATTACAAGCGATAAATGTGCAGACGCAATCAACTTTGGGGAACATTTCTTCCTTAGTCGCCCTCCATTAAACAAACTGAAGAAAAGCGAGATCTCTGATGTCATCAAAAGTTGGTAAAACTTTGAAAAACTTTCTGAAATTGACGTTCCTTTTAGGAGTCTAAAAAGATGAATCACAAAAATGTAAAAAAAAAAAAAAATTGTCGATTACACGGGTTGTCCATCACCATTGCACGAAAAACACCAAGACTGGTCGTATTGCAAAAAAAAAAAAAATGTTCAATCAACATTTACAACGTTAGAGAAAAAGTACATCCAGCCAGCTGACTGATTTAGTGAGATAGGAAAATGATCAGGAATGGACTAATATAACGCTGGGTTCAAGAGGCACGAAGCTCTGCCGTGGGCATTAATGTTGGAAAAATGTTTAAACGTTCGAAAACTTAAACAGCTCTTATTTTGTTCATCGTAGCATTTTCTTTTCCGTCTTTTGCTATAGTGGTGGTTTTTGTTTTTTTTCTGTTGTTTTTTTTTTCACTCTACATTCAAAT
>JADBJO010007833.1:90390-102890 GCA_016801955.1 Conus betulinus
TATAACCTTTGGCCTAATATCCGTTTTGTTTACCTTCACTTAGAATGAGGCGGGGAAACCAAAAGAGCAGCAGAGCGAACTGCATGCGTGTGCTCGACATCAACCCTGTGCGGGTATGTGTGTGTGCGTGCGTGCGTGCGTGCATGCGTGCGTGCGTGCGTGTGCGCGCGCGCGAGCCATGCATCATATGTGCGCAGGTATCGTGGAGTTGGGTTTTCACATTTTCTTGTACTGTGCCTGTGATAATTTGTGTGAAAGAAGTAGTATACTGTCCACATTTTGCAAAAGAATTAAAAACTATTATGCTGTTACACCAGCAGTTTTATAGAGCGATTTTCACGCGCGCGCGCGCGCGCGCGCACACCACACACACACACACACCACACACACACACCACCACACACACACCACCACACGCGCGCCGCGCGCTCCCGCGCGCGCGCACCCAACACCCACACACACACACACGCACGAACGCACGCGCACGCGCACACAACACACACACACACACACACACACACAACACACGCACACACACGCGCGCGCTCCCGCGCGCGCGCACCCACCACCCACGACACACACACACGCACGCACGCACGCACGCGCGCACACACACGCACGCACCACTACACACACACACACACACACACACACACACACACACACACACCAACACACACACATTTAAGCTCAGTTTTTTGGTCGACAGTTTTCCCTGTGGAGTTTAATCATAAACACAGTGTGCTGATTTGGCCGATTTAAGAAAATTTGAAAAAGGAGAATGGTGGTGTGACTTACTCTACTCGCTTGTATCGAAGTTTACAGAAACGCTTGGGTAATTACTCTGAACTCAACGACAGGTCTAGACTTGGTGCTCTCAGAACTAAATGTGATACTTCAACAAAATGAACATGGGGGAAACAAAGAAATCAAGACATCATATTTTGTTGAATGCGTGCCCGTAAGGACCATACCTACCATGTTTATCTGGCCAGTCATTAACTGATGGTTTCTTTTTTCTGGGGTTACCCTCTGTGTAATATGTAGGTCCGGTTTGGTGTTTCCTTAATATGATATTGGCGGTCTTACTGTGACCCGCTCTCTTCTCTCTCTCTCGTCTCTCTTCTCTCTCTCTCTCTCTCTCTCGTGTAATAATATATATTGTGGTGAAAAGACGTAAAATGAAAGTACTACCACTATTACAAGACCTGGTGCGAGCTTTTGAAGATTTAGTTTCAAATGGAAAATAAAGGATCAGAATTCCGAAAGTCAATCTTTCAACAGTTTTTTGAAACTCCAAGCAGCCTATCGTTGAATACTTTGTCATTTCACAAATTATTTCGTCACTTCTGCACGGGGGTGGGGGGGGAGGGGGGGGGGATGAGGGGAGAGGAAGGGATAGTTTACGTCACATTTCTCTGGATGGGGGGGGGGGGGGGGGGTGAAGGGGAGAGGAAGGGAAAGTTTACGTCACAAGTTTCCAGACTGGACAGATCTCTGAACTACAAAAAGAACACCTCGCTGCCAGATCTACGCTAGACTAAAATAATAGTCTGAGCAATGCCGCGCACAGACATCGGAGCTAATCCTGACACGTTGGTATTATGTCTGCTGTATCTGTGGCGTAAACTTCAGCCCGGTCAGTCAGTGCCCCAATAGCAGCCCGGAGAGACCACGAATTGAGATCGAATCCTTAGGCCTAAACACGAGCTTCCGACCGACGTGCCGTTTGGCCTTCATAAGGACGGACTGGCCCAAAATCTGCTGCATAGCTCAGATAGTCCAGAACGTCACCGCGGAAATACGTTCTCACCACGATTAACCCAAACAACGATGACACCATGCGGAGAACTTCCCATGATTTCAGAAAGGAAAGAGAGCGTGCTTGGTTACTACGATCAGAGTGAACTAGCCCATCATACTTCGCAGGTCAGCTGCGCTGCCGTCTATCGTTTTGAGTGTCCGAACTGTTACCACCGAGAGAGATACGAACTACCAGAACGGCAAAATTGCAAGTGTACGTGCTAAATTACCTACGCATCGAAGGGCCTTCGACAGTCCATGCCTGGTGTGAACGCATGTTGGGACTTGTACGGTAATGTAAACGCTCTCTCTCTCTCTCTCTCTCTCTCTCTCTCTCTCTCTCTCTCTCTCTCCCTCTCATCTCTCATGGTATGTACATCCAAAAAGCCTTTTATTCTTCACGATTTCATACAAATCCTTCACATCTCAGCGGACACTCGCTGTTTTTTTTAAAGAGAAAAATTAAAATAAAACTGCTGCATGTTGGTATCTGTTGCTGGCTTTGATTTTGTTCAGCTGTGCTTTGTTCATTATTGTTGATACTATTTGTGACTTCATTCCCTCTCAATGGAACTGTGGCCTTTAATGAAGAAAGCTCTTGAGCGCCCGCAGCTCATGAGAGTGCCACACTACTTCTGGTGCCGAACGAGTTTCACCAACAAACACGCTGGTACAACCAGCTGAAAACCTGCGTCTACTCCAACACTTTTGACCGAAGTGATCACCAGAGAACACCTGAGGACGACAATGACTGCCTGACCAACACTAACAATCAACTCAGGCAGGGGAAGCGTCGACTAATACGCACTCTCCACTCATGTACACAAAATGCGCAAGAATACACCGGCGCGATAAACCACACTACCTGTGCCTAAATCATGTACAGATGAGAATAGCGTGGGACAACCCTCGCAGAGCCCTACTTCCCACCATTTTACCTTCCCCTCGGCTCCCTTTCCATTCGACGGATCTTCCTTCCAGTTGTACTAATAGGCGGGGTAAACGAGCACCTCCTTCTTAAGCCTCCTCCACGTGGCATAACCATCACAGCTTCGGACACTAAGCCCCCCTACAAACTCCTTAGCCTTCTGACAAACATAGCCAAGGACAAAAGTCCACTTTGTCACGCCGTGTCGGTCGGTCTGAAAGCTTCTTCTCTTCAATGGGACACTTTACTTCATCTACAATATGATTCAGGGGGTCGCCCTGCGTTGCAATCCTCCGGTGTGCTCCCGTTTCAGGAACTTTTGACGTTTCGTCACCTGATGTTGTGGTACGATCAGTCCTCTTCTTTTAACACAAAAATGAGTGGAATGGAATGCAAATCGCAACTGCATAAACCATGGAGCACACGGATGTACAGAACATGCTTCAATTTTTCATTGGCAATTTTCCCTGCCAGAAATAATTGTAGGTCTGGAAAGACATTAGAAAGAAAGCCGTACACATGCCCAGCTGCCATTTCCAATTAGCCTTAGGACATACGAAGTTAAGAACGAACATGAAAACCAAGCTTTCTCTGATGTTACTGTGCTACGAATCGGTGGGGAGGACCCTATTTCCAATCTGCATTGTCTATTGAGGATTGTCCGAGGTCGAGCAACTTTATAAGCGAGAATTAGGTATTAATGCTTGAAAATACAAAATGAAATTGTCTGCATTTTATAACCGATTCTGCCTAATACTGATATCCGCTTGCGGTTGTCACATTGGACGTAGCGACTATGAATCATGATGTCATTGACTATCGTCTGCAATTGATGACGATTCCTTGTCAGTTGGAGCTAGCTTGGATGTAGCCCTCGCTTATACTGCATCCGTGTGCTGTTGTACATTCATTGCCTTCCTAGTACTCTTGGAGCCTGGGAGAGCATGTATTACTGATACGTGTGTGTTGTGCAATTTGAGGCTTACGAGTTTTCGTGAGTCATGTATTTACGATATCGCCCTTATTGCTCCTCTAGTTCGTTCGGTCAAATTTGAACGAACCCCGCGCTAAGCCCCGATGACTCATGTAGTACTGATAGCGCTGGTGCGGCCTGGTAAGTTGCGAAAGTTATGCCTGTGTAAGTATGATACTGAATATAACGCTGTGAGGCTTGTGGGCAATTTTGAAGAAGCTATGATCTTGCATGCATTAGGTATCACTCTGCTGTGCTTGCTCAATCTGATGTGAGCCCGGTTGTTGAGGATCCAAAAACTCATCCGTCGGGTCTATGATGCTAAGTTCTGCTGTACATATATGGAAATATGCTGAAACATGTTTCGTTCAAATACTATTGTTCTCATATCTATATGATTAAGAACGTTACATACACCATTGAATGCACAAGCCAAACAAAACAAAAACAAACACAAAAAAAACACCTTTACCTGTATGGCCTCATTTAAACAGCGTGTGAGTTCGCCTGACATGATTTTAGTGTTACCTTCGGTGGCAAACCGTAACCCTCTATCGAGTTTATTTCTACTGTTTTTGCGCGAAACGTTGCAAAGTATTTTACATTCGGTCGTCGAATCAAGCCATCTAATGAGTGTTTCCTGGGACTCGCAAAAAGAAAAAGAAAAGGAAACCTGCTATGGATGACGTGATTAAGAGATTAGTCCAATGATAATCAGCCCCTAAGCAGCAGCATGCCAGCAGCATCTCTTGTTATAGCTCTGTATACGCTCCCTCATCATTCGTCGTGTGTTGTGTCGTCGTCGTCTAGTATCATCCTACCTCTTCTTCTTACTCATCCTTATTCATCCACTTTTCTCATACCTCTCATCATAGACGTTGTCGCGTGCGTCGCTTTATCGGTCGTCGCTCGCAGTATCATTCCACCCAGCATTAATCTATCCTCCAGTCACCTGATAATCTCGAACATTTGCGTCATCGTGTCGTCCGTGTCATTTGTTGTTCTTTTTTTCCGGTTTCTTGATATTGACACAGTCTTGCCGAGATCTTAGTTCAATTTTGCCTCCTTGCTTATGCGATGGCGTCGGACCCTGTCATTTCGTTGCCGATTCAGATTACCCTACCACTGAATAAACCGAAAGAGTATTAGCTGCTTGTCTCGATCATGAGCTCGCTCCAAGGTTTCCTGTGGTGGCAGTGTCCGTGCATGAGGCCTCCTTTCTTCTAGGCCTGTCCTATGAGTATGTTTCTTCGAGGCCGGATTTTCTCCTGAACGCCTTGCTCGGAGTACCTGGATGGGGATGAAGGGGCCCCCCCCCCCCTCTTTCTTTTCTTTTTCTCCCCTTTCATCCTGTTTTTCCCCTGTCCAGCCTATTTTAAAAATTTTTAAAACAACAAAAAAAAGGGGCCCAGGTTACATCCCCCCGCTGGTGTGCTAAAGTGATGAAAATGACTTGTTGTGGAGCGGGGTGGCCCTATGGCGTCCGCGGGGGGAGACATATCCTTCAGGGCAAAGGCGGCTTGGAGCTGCCCGTCCCAATTCTAATTTCGGGACATTCGTTCTTGCAACAATCACTCAGCCCTATACCACCACGACTACCCCCTAACGACGAATTGGTTGGTGTCTGTGGCCACCACCACGGTATCACGCGCTCTGCGGAGCGAGGATGCACGCTGGCGTACATCCCAATATAACGCACGTTTGGTACATTCCCAGGAAAGAAAAGGCACCGTGCTAGCGATTAGCTCGCCACTCAGATAACATCACACTAGTCCCGTGTGCGCTCCGGCATCGTGTTAGCGATCATATCATTGCTGCATTTACGATGCGTGCGACAATATTGTGTCTTCGAGAAAGGAATCGCGACCCCAGACACTTGCTGTGAGACCAATTCCATATTCGGATTCGACTACCGCCGCCGTGCATCGCGCGGCCCCCTGCGCATCCGATTCTCGCGCGAACGGACGAAATGCAGTGGCCCTGTGGATTACTCAATCGACGTCTGGCTAGGCTCACTTCGGTACCCCTTCACTCTAACTCCACAGTTCCAAGTCGGCTACCGACCCCAATGCGGACATAATGCAATCACGGTTCCCAGCTACCTGCGCCTGAGTTTCTCGTTCACCTGGCAGTCGTGTGGCCTATCGGCACTATACCATCCGCGGGGGCCCCTGCGTGTTTATTTACCTGCAGCGGCCTCAGAACCCATTCATCATTCTGTCTTTACGTCATATGGGTCCTGCTCTCGCCACGGGCCGCGTCTTGGCTCCGGTGCGCCAGGGAATGGCCTCGCACCCCCAGGATTGGGTTCGCGCGCTCTGTTTCCTGTTTGATGTCTCTTCTCACTCTGTCACGTCCCGGTCGCTAGATTGAGAAGGTAGGCCGCCCGCTGCTCTGAGAGTTTACTAGAACCCTACGTACAGGCCCCCACGCGGGGTTTTCCGGCGAACGGGGGGTTAGGAGGCTTCTTGTGTCGTTCCTGTGCTTGGTGCTCTTTCTTATGGTTTGAGCTCTGCAGGCGGCTACCAGTGCGGGGCCGGCTGTTGGCGTCCGGCTACTTAGCGGCCTGCCTTATGACTCAGCTCCTCGCCCCGTCCGGTTTCTTTCCCCCTTGCTCCCAGTTATTGCCTAGTGTCGGGTTCACCCAACTACTTGTCCGCTTTTCCGCTTAGTGCCTGCGTGCCCTCGGATACCTCCGCCCCTGACACACATCCTTCCCCGCCGTTCTTCTCTCTTTGTTTCTCCGTGCGAGGCGACCTATCCCTGTCACCCCCCGACTCGCCCGTATGGCCTAGCAGCCTCCCTTTCCGACTCGGTGCCACCAGCTATCGGCCAGGCCGTGTTTTCTCGGCGGAATCTTGCATGTGCCCTGTAGTTTTGCTGTCCGTCGACCTGTCGGCCCGCTTGTACGTTTCTCTTACATTCCGCTTTCTCGCTGCGTGGGCCCACCGGTGCTCCCTTGTCGCCCGTGCCCCTGTTGCCATTTGCACTCTCCTCTCGTACCACCCCCGTCGTTGTGTGCTCGGTTACTCCTATCTCCATATGGTGTCCGTACCTCATGTTTATGCCCATCGGGCTTCTCGACTCGGTCCGCTGCTCTGTTCAGGCTAATCGCTACGACCGACCTCTCCTCAGAACGCCTCCCGCCGGCGAAGGCTGTATGTGCCGGTTCTCCGATCTGACCCTTCCGCCAATCCCCCCTCATCAATCGTGTACACTTGTGTGGCAGGCATAGATGCCAGAACCCTATGTCCGTCCCTGACCACCTGCCGGGCCGCCTCCCTACCACGCCGCTGGTCGATGCTGGGTTGTTTTTTGTGGGGCCACGCGCAGCATCACCCCTTTGGTTGAGCCACCCGGTCGCTACTATCGCCTGGGCGTTTGTGCATTTTTCATGTTGTGCGACCGACGCCACTTTTCCGTATTGGTCAGTTTTGTCTGTGTGTGATTCGCTGCCCGTGTCATCTCTTTGAGCGCTGAGCTTTTGTTTCTTCCTTTTCCTCTTTTTGCTTCGTCCCGCTTAGTGCAGCAACAGTTCTCTGCCGTGGGTTTCGCTCGTCCGCTATTATACAGGCATTCCCATCGGTTCGTCGGCCGCCCAGCCGGCAACTGACAGCCCAGGCGAGGTTCCGGGTGGCATCTTTTGTATTTTCCTGTTGTACCCGTCATTTCTTTGCTTGTGCCTCTCTATACGATCGTCGGCTAGTTCTATCCTTCACCCAATGACCCTTCCACCATCGGTTTCTTTTGACCTATTTTAGATTTCTTTTTCCTGAAGTTTATGCTCTGTTTCGTAGGTATATATTTAATATTTCTCCATCGCTTACTCACTTTCCGCGATTATTACCTATTCTGTCTATCTTGACCTTTGCTCACCTTGTTCCGCATGTATTGCGTGTATCACCTCCTGGCCCCTTCTGTTCTTGTTGCATCCAATTGTGTTTCTCTTATGGTCAGCTTCCGATGCGTTGTGACTAATGGATCCGGGTCTACTGTGTCTTTTCAGGCCTTCTATTTGTGTTTCCTCTGCGCACCTTTTCTGACGCGAGCGCGATCATTGCGTCGGGTGCACAAGATGGTGCCTCGCCCTTTGGGCGTGGACGATTGTCCCCTCCAACTCATCTCCTTTAGCTCTGCCCCGCCGCATGTCCTTGCCGCCGTTTTTCATTATTAGTGCCTCTGGTCGTTTTGGTTTCTTTGAGGGCCCCACAAGCTCGCTTTATTTTTTTTTCTTGCTACTTTTCTGTTGTCGGTGTGGATACGTTTTGGATTTAGCTTGTGTATACGACATCATCGGGCGGCATAGAATACCTCCTTAATCGGATAGGTGGTGTTTTCTGCCTATCCTGCCGTGGCTCCTAGGAGCGGTGTCTTCGGTTCTGTATTGGGTAAAGACGATTTAAGCGTCCTTTTGTTGCAGTCGTGGTTTTTTTTCTCGAGGACACCCACCAGTAACCTTGTCGCACCTGGTTGCTTTTTTCCCTTTTATCTTTTTTCCCCTGTATCTCCAACATACGAACATCTATTATCTGCATTATGCGATGAGACCTTCAACTCGCAAACGCTCTATGAGTATGTTACTGCAGTGGCAGAACTTGACTGTTGTTACCATAGATTGAAATATTGCAGAAGTGACATACAAGCCCTATGTGTGTCTGTCCCCCATACGTAAAAGCTTGATGCAGTGTCTGTGTCACTGAGCTAGGAGTAAGTATAAAAGCACCCAATGAACTTCATTGGGACAGCAAGCATCAATAACCCTCCCCGGTCCCATCTTCGCCATCCAGTGACGCAAACATGCACACACACACATACACACACATGCTCGCGTGGCGCGTGCGCCCATGCACACACACACACACACACACACACACACACACACACACACACACTCACACACTCGCACACACACACACACACACACACACACTCACACACTCGCACACACACACACACACACACACACACACACACACACACACACACACACACACACACACACACACACACACACAGGGATACGAGTAAGGGTAGGGCGCTGGAAATGCAAGGGACAGGGAACATACTTAAAACTTACTGATATCAGTTTCTTCCATTCAAAGATAGGCTCATTTTCAAACGCATAACTCTCTCACGCTATTACGTGACGTCACTATAAGCAAATTAATAGAAACTAATCTTTTAAAAAAGAGAGAAAAGATAGAAATACGTTATTTGGTCACTTTATTGTTAGAATGTACATCGTACCTGAGACAAATAGGTTAACGATCATTAATCGAAGCCTTCGTAATTTGTTCAGCTTTTGAAACGGCACCAAGGAAGCTACATTCCTTGAGCTCAATAGTGGAGTTTGCCTAGAAAGCGTGACATCCCATTGTCCGCATTATGCTATTCCCAGACAACTACATAGAAAGAAGGAATAAAGGCAGACCAGTGGATAGATAGACTGACATACAGACAGGCAGATAAACAAATAAATAGATCTATGTGGGTGCGTTGGAAAGTTTCACTACACATGTACTGTAAAAAGCCATGCGTTTACAGACGCTTAAAAAGACACCCAGTAGGCTGGTACACACATCTTCTGGTAGTATAGACAGGCCAGAAAGAGACTGTTCGGGCCATCCTGCGTGACTTCCTGCTTCTGGATGACTGTGCATTGGCCGCACACTCTCATGGGGACATCCAGTGTATGACCGACCAAGCTGCAACACCCACAGACGTTTTAGCTTCACAATCGGTCTCAAAGCCATGTTTCAACCCTTACCATCACAGACTGTTAGCGCACCACCTCCACCAATTGGTGTCATCAGCAACAGCGAGATTACCGTGGGCACGTTCTCCTTTCTAGACAGACCAGTAATGGTTCTTTGGACGCAGAAATCGCTGGAAGATCACGGCTGCAAGCTCTCCGATAAAACTGCTGGGTTCAGGGCAGTGGTCCATAGTCAGGTGCTGTACAGCTATGAGGAATACGACACGCCCAACATCTTCAACGAGTCTTCCAGCGTTTCTTGAACAAGATTTGTCACACTGAGTGGCAAGACAGAATATCAAACACTCAGGCTCTGAAACAAGTGTGGGCTTCCAAGCATGCTGTGTCTACTCATCAGACATCAGCCCGTTGGCAAGGGCGACAGCGGAATCTCGCAAAAGCTCTTGCAGAGAAGGTGGAAGCAGGGGCTGCATGACTGAAGAAGACATCACATGAGGTACAAGGACACTCTTAAACCCAGTGCAAGGAGCTGCAACAACATAGACTCAGTCTACTAGGAACATACTACCATCGACAGAACCTGCTGGCAAAACTGCGCCATCAGGGACGTTTGAGAGTAGATGGAGCGACTGCCAGTCGGACAAAGAAAAATAGAAGCCAGCAACGTAAGAGGAACGAAAGGAAGAAGGACAAAGAGGAACAGCAGGAAAAAGGGCAAAGAGGAACAAAAGGAAGAAGGGCAAAGAGGAACAGGAGGAGCAGGGCAAAGAGGAACAGGAGGAGCAGGGCAAAGAGGAACAGGAGGAGCAGGGCAAAGAGGAACAGGAGGAGCAGGGCAAAGAGGAACAGGAGGAGCAGGGCAAAGAGGAACAGGAGGAGCAGGGCAAAGAGGAACAGGAGGAAGCAGGGCAAAGAGGAACAGGAGGAAGCAGGGCAAAGAGGAACATGAGGGAGCAGGGCAAAGAGGAACAGGAGGAGCAGGGCAAAGAGGAACAGGAGGAAGCAGGGGAAAGAGGAACAGGAGGAAGCAGGGCAAAGAGGAACATGAGGAGCAGGGCAAAGAGGAACAGGAGGAAGCAGGGCAAAGAGGAACAGGAGGAAGCAGGGCAAAGAGGAGCATGAGGAAGCAGGGCAAAGAGGAACAGGGGAATCAGGGCGAAGAGGAACAGGAGGAAGCAGGGCAAAGAGGGAACAGGGGAATCAGGGCGAAGAGGAACAGGAGGAAGCAGGGCAAAGAGGAGCATGAGGAAGCAGGGCAAAGAGGAACAGAGGAAGCAGGGCAAAGAGGAACAGAGGGAAGCAGGGCAAGAGGAACATGAGGAAGCAGGGCAAAGAGGAACATGAGGAAGCAGGGCAAAGAGGGAAGCAGGGCAAAGAGGAACAGGAGGAAGCAGGGCAAAGAGGGAAGCAGGGCAAAGAGGAACAGAGGGAAGCAGGGCAAAGAGGAACAGAGGGAAGCAGGGCAAAGAGGAACAGAGGGAAGCAGGGCAAAGAGGAACAGAGGGAAGCAGGGCAAAGAGGAACAGGAGGAAGCAGGGCAAAAGAGGACATGAGGAGAAGCAGGGCAAAGAGGAACAGAGGGAAGCAGGGCAAAGAGGAACAGAGGGAAGCAGGGCAAAGAGGAACATGAGGGAGCAGGGCAAAGAGGAACAGAGGGAAGCAGGGCAAAGAGGAACATGAGGAAGCAGGGCAAAGAGGAACATGAGGAAGCAGGGCAAGAGGAACAGAAGGAAGCAGGGCAAAGAGGAACAGAAGGAAGCAGAGCAAAGAGGAACAGGAGGAAGCAGGGCAAAGAGGGAAGCAGGGCAAGAGGGAAGCAGGACAAAGAGGAACAGGAGGAAGCAGGGCAAAAGAGGAACAGGAGGAAGCAGGGCAAAGAGGAACAGGGGAAGCAGGGCAAAGAGGAACAGAAGGAAGCAGAGCAAAGAGGAACAGGAGGAAGCAGGGCAAAGAGGGAAGCAGGGCAAAGAGGGAAGCAGGACAAAGAGGAACAGGAGGAAGCAGGGCAAAGAGGAACAGGAGGAAGCAGGGCAAAGAGGAACAGAGGGAAGCAGGGGCAAAGAGGAAGCAGGGCAAAAGAGGAACAGAGGGAAGCAGGGCAAAGAGGGAAGCAGGGCAAAGAGGGACAGAGGGAAGCAGGGCAAAGAGGGAAGCAGGGCAAAGAGGAACAGAGGGAAGCAGGGCAAAGAGGAACAGAGGGAAGCAGGGCAAAGAGGGAAGCAGGGCAAAGAGGAACAGAGGGAAGCAGGGCAAAAGAGGAGCAAAAGGAAGCAGGGCAAAGAGGAACAGAAGGAAACAGGGCAAAGAGGACAGGAGGAAGCAGGACAAAGAGGAACAAAAGGAAGCAGGCAAAGAGGAACAGAGGGAAGCAGGGCAAAGAGGAACAGAGGGAAGCAGGGCAAAGAGGAGCAAAAGGAAGCAGGGCAAAGAGGAACATGAGGAAGCAGGGCAAAGAGGAGCAAAAGGAAGCAGGGCAAAGAGGAACAGAAGGAAGCAGGGCAAAGAGGAACGGAGGAAGCAGGACAAAGAGGAACAGAGGGAAGCAGGGGAAAAGAGGAACAGAGCGAAAAGGAACAGGAGGAAGCAGGGCAAAGAGGAACAGAGAGAAACAGAGCGAAAAGGAACAGGAGGAAGCAGGGCAAAGAGGAACAGGGGAAAAACGGGGCAAAAAGGAACAGGAGGAAGCAGGGCAAAGAGGAACAGGGGAATCAGGGCAAAGAGGAACAGGGGAATCAGGGCACAGAGGAACAGGGGAAGCAGGGCAAAGAGGAACAGGGGAAGCGGGGCACAAAAGGAACAGAGAGAAGCAGGGCAAAGAGGAACAGGAGGAAGCAGAGCAAAGAGGAACACAGGGAAGCAGGGCAAAGAGGAACATGGGAAGCGGGGCAAAGAGGAACAGAGGGAAGCAGGGCAAAGAGGAACAGAGGGAAGCAGGGCAAAGAGGAACAGGAGGAAGCAGGGCAAAGAGGAACAGGAGGAAGCAGGGCAAAGAATAACAGGGGAAGCAGGGCAAATAGGAATAGAGGGAAACAGCGCGAAGAGGAACTGAGAGATGTAGAACAAAGAGGAACAGAAAGAAC
>JADBJO010007834.1:7500-10000 GCA_016801955.1 Conus betulinus
CGAAACAGATCTGTTGGTTTTTAAAACTTCCTTTTATCACCCTATTTTTAACAGATGTTGCTCCCCAAGGGGTTGAGCACTTTAAGAATTTTATTAGGCGTTTTAGCAGTATTCTTGAGATATATATATATATATATATATATATATATATATATATATATATACCGTATATAGATAGATAGATAGATAGATAGATAGATAGATAGATAGATAGATACGAGGGTTGACTGCCAGAACCAATACCTCACACATAAATATATAAAGGGGATACTCGGTTCTGGCAGTCAATATGGTGAGGGGAGCGTATGTCTTAGCCTAGGACTTGTGTGTGTTGTGTGGGGGGAGCTTATGGGTACCCCCCTCCCCCTCATCTCCCCTCGATACTCACCTGATCAATACTCCCCTTACTTGTCCGCTCGCTGCTCGACACCTTCCCCCCCCCCCCCCCCCCCCCTTGCTCAACATATCCACTGCTCAATATTTCCCCCTGCTCAATACTCCCCCTGCTCAATACCCCCCCCCCTGCTCAATACTCCCCCTGCTCAATACTCCCCCTGCTCAATACTCCCCTTACTTGTCGCAGCTTGATACCCCCTCCCCGCCCCCGTCCGCCCTTGCTCAACATATCCACTGCTCAATATTCCCCCTGCTCAATACTCCATCCCATCTCCCCCCCCCCCCCCCCTTGCTCAACATATCCACTGCTCAATATCCCCCCCCCCCCCCCCCTTGCTCAATATTCCCCGTGCTCAATGTTCCCCCCCCTGCTCAATATTCCCCCTGTTCAATTTTCCCCCTGT
Organism: Conus betulinus; assembly: GCA_016801955.1. Classification (NCBI taxonomy): domain Eukaryota; kingdom Metazoa; phylum Mollusca; class Gastropoda; order Neogastropoda; family Conidae; genus Conus; species Conus betulinus. The sequence goes on from JADBJO010007834.1 coordinate 8,301, forward strand.
TCAATTTTTTTCCCCTGGTGCTCAATAATATTCCCCCCTACTCAAATATCCCCCTGCTCAATATTCTTCTTGTTCAATATTCCCCCTGCTGCTCAATATTCTCCTGCTGCTCAATATTCCCCCTGCTGCTAAATACCCCCCCCCCTGCTCAATTATTCCCTCTACTCAATATCCCTCCTGCTGCTCAATATTCCCCCTGTTCAAATCCCCCTCCCCCGCTCAAAATTCCCCCTGCTGCTCAATATTCCCCCTGCTGCTCAATATTCCCCCCTGCTGCTCAATATTCATCCCCCCCCACTCTGCTGCTCAATATTCCCCCCCTGCTCGATATTCCCCCTGCTACACAATATTCCCCCTGCTGCTCAATATTCCCCCCTGCTCAATATCCCCCTCCCCCCTTCCCCCCGGCTTAATATTCCCCTTGTTCAATATCCCCCCTGCTCAATATTCCCCCTGCTGCTCAATATCCCCCTGCTGCTCAAAATTCCCCCTGCTGCTCAATAATCCCACTTCTCGACTCTTCCCCGCCCTCCACAACGGCAAAGAAGCTCTTGCTCTAGAGGAGAAGGGTATCAGAGGAAATCTCGCTCGCACACACGAAAGTCACACGTGTACATAGGCCCTAGGCAAGCAAGGGGAGAGTATCGGGGAAGGGTGGGTGGGGGGGGGGGGGGGGTGGGGGGGAGATGTCGAGCTGACTCGGTGTGAACAAGCATGCGTCATGTGAGCAGTACAACCCAGTTGAAAGACCCCCCCCCCCCGCTCCCCCTCCCTCTCTCTTCCCTCCTGCGTCCATCCACCTTCAGTCACAGTCTGCACCCCCCACCCCCACCCCCACCCCCCTGCCCACCCCATATGTCCCACTCCCCTTCTTATAACCGTTACTGTGTTCTCCTCCCCCTCCTCATCCTTGCCATCCCTTCTCATACATGCGAGAGAGAGAGAGAGAGAGAGAGAGAGAGACAGAGAGAGGGGGGAGGGGGGTGGGGAGACAGACAGACAAAGAGAGGGAGGGGGGGGGAGAGGGACAGGGGGGGGGGGGGGGCAGACACACAGGTAAGGTAAGCAGAGATTGAGAGGCAGACAGACAGACAGACAGAGACAGACAGACAGACAGGCAGGCAGACGGACACAGGCAGACGGGGCAGGCAGACAGTTAGGCAGACAGAGAAAAAGACAGACAGACAGAGACACAGACAGAGACAGACAGAAAGCAACAGACAGACAGACAGACAGATCAGAAAAAAAAGTTTCGCAGTAACCGCCAGCTTGTATGTCAATGAAGGCAGACGTACAGCAGGACCCTGGAAATGTGTCAGCTAAACGATGATCGCATCCACACCGAGGGATCAAATAACCCACCCACAACATGCCATACCTCCAAAAAGGGTGAGCCTACGAAAGGAAGACTGCTTTTGCGGCGTTCCCCAAGCAGTTCATTCCTCACCAGTCTGTGTGGTTTGTCTGTTGTTTGGTTCTGTTCGTTTGTTTTTTTTTTGTTTTGTTTGTTTTGTTTCGTTTTCTTTTTTATTTAAAGAAAGCAAGAAAAGAATCATCGCAAAAACTAGAGTTTGATACCGAGTTCCTTTCTCTGAGAGAAAGTTTCAGTTTCCAGTTTCATCAAGGAGGTGTCACTGCGTGCGGACTAGTCCATATACGCTTAAACACATCCGCTAAGTTTTGAGACCACACTACGCATG
>JADBJO010007834.1:42500-45000 GCA_016801955.1 Conus betulinus
GAGAGAGAGAGAGAGATGCAGAACAGAAACAAAGTTTCAACGACTAAGTTTCCACGACCAAGTCCTGATTCAGCTGGTTACCGTTCCTAATCACCTTAATCCTCCAAACAAACAACATCATCTGGCTTGTCTCCCCCTCTCGCTCTCCTAACGCCACCAGAAATAGACAGGGTCCTCTGATTGTTCCACTCTTTGGGGAATCCCCCACACTCTAGAGCCATCCAATTATGTCTTCCAGAGCTCTCTGACAGTAAGTCCTCCCGATTTTTATCTCCACCAATCAAAAGTACGCTGCCATTTACGGTGCGTGAAAAAGAGAGGGGAATAACTCCGACACACAATTAGAACAGCATTTCCCGGCTGACTTGAACGCCCTAAAGAAGACCGTATCGATTCGGTTAGGTTCAAGATGAGTGGAATCTACACGCTAAAATGCGTGATCTGGGACTGGTTATAGTTGGTGGTTGCGATTGTTATGGTCCTACCAACCACGCAGAGCGCTTTCAGGACCATCGAGCACGTACGGTGAAAAATAAAAGTCACATCTCGAAAAAAGAAGTATAACAAACCGAGAAAAACAACAAACTACAAAACAAAAAAAAAAAAAAAAAAAAACCGACAATAATTAAATGGTCACGAAACTGTTAGCGTCCCCTAAAATGTCTGGACTTAAAGACGACCAAACAGGTCGAAACGCGTCACGTTTGTCTAGTAAGTTCTTTGTTTCTTTCGGTTCGGCGGCATGGCAAGTTTTTTTTTTTTTTTTTTTTTTTTTTTAAAGTTCCTCCCTAAAGCGGATAAGACAAGACCGAGCGAAGAGCACAAACCATACTGCCAAATTAATCGGTGCCAGCTTATTGAATAGGAAACCTGAAAAAGGGACGAAAAAAAAAAAAAAAAAAAAAACCATTCAGGCTAAATGTACACACACACACACACACACACACACACACACACACACACACACAATCTCTCTCTCTCTCTCTCTCTCTCTCTCTCTCTCTCTCTCACACACACACACACACACACACACACACACACACGCACACACACACACACACTCTCTCTCTCTCTCTCTCTCTCTCTCTCTCTCACACACACACACACACACACACACACACACACACGCTTGAGCACGCGCGAATATACAGAAGAAGAAAAGAAAACTTGTAAATGAAGAATTGTTTTTGGGGAAAAACAGACGCAGCAGAATGGACCAACTAGTGACCACTTTGGACAGTGTCCACCAGCTAGCTGATAGAAACAAACAAACAGTACAAAAAAAAAAAAACAGCAAAAAAAAACAACAACAAAAAAAACCCCATCGTCGCTCGGTTAGAATAAAAAAGGTGGAAGAAGTAAAGCAAAGACAGGAAAACGATCAACAACGGCCGGTAGAAAAAAACAACAACAGAGAGAGACGGAAAGAATGGATGAAAGAAAGGAAGGAAGGAAGGAAGGAAGAATGAAAGAAAGAACAAGAAAGAAAGGAAAGAAGGAAGAATGAAAGAAAGTATGAAAGAATGAATGAAAAAAGGAGAGGAAGAAAGAAAGCAGGCATAGTCGGAGAGAGTGACGAAAAAGGGGAAGTTACTGGCACCGAACCTCCGGAAGGCTGTGAAGCTGTTCGCACTGAAAGAACTTCCTAAAATCCCTTCAGGGACGGATTATGAGACTAGGCTGTTGAAATATGGCCTTGTTTGTTTTGTTTTTCGTTTATACCTTATACATAGCCCATATAGTGCACGTCACGATCATTTGTTATACACGTGTCAGTTTTTAGACCAGTGAAGTTCCTCTGAGGAGGTCGTGATGTTCTCAACGAAAATTTGGGAACAACAACAACAACAACAACAATCAACTTCTTCTTTCCGTGCTTCTTTCCCTGCAGAGTAATGTGTGTGTGTGTGTGTGTGTGTGTGTGTGTGTGTGTGTGCGTGCGTGTATGACCGGCAAAATTCGATTCGCTGAATATTGAAAACTTCCGCACAATTGGTACTGAGCATAAAGGCTATATACTGTTGGTCCGTGTTTGCTCTTAACACCGTTTATAATGCCATTTACTATCATTTCTTCGTTTGTCCAAGAAATAGTGTGGGAAACATCCATTTTAAGGGCTCCTTAAATCAAAACATAACATAAAAACCTGCTTTGAAATATCATTTTAAAGGTTCCGGAATAAGAATCACATTTGATGCTTTCTTTCTCCTCCCCCCTCCCACCCTCCCTTTTTTTTTCTTGTTTTGTTTTCTTTCTTTCCTTCTTTTTATAATAATTTCATGGTCCCGTTTTTCCTCGCGACAGCTTTCGAGAACATACAACCACCCCGAACATTTTCTCCAGCACCACAAAAGTGAAATTGATGCGTAAATTGTTTTCAGTCTAAAATTTTCGCGATTTGTCGTCTGGACAGGCACGAGTTGTGTGCCCACTGCTTTGCATATAGAAATGTGAATGCAGAAGTGCCTGAACGCTGCTTCGTCCTTGTGTTTTGATTGGC
>JADBJO010007834.1:52500-57500 GCA_016801955.1 Conus betulinus
ATTAACAAAAAGAGAGACAGTGAGTGAGAAAAAAGGTTACACAGAGAGAGAGAGAGAGAGAGAGAGAGAGAGAGAGAGAGAGAGAGAACATGACTTGGAAATAAGGAAACTTGAACTTTAACATGGTTTCAAGACTGTTGATGTCGACGCTGGTGGGAATAATCAGCATGGCGCTCCGTCCACTGTGTCAGCCCCATTTGTACCCAGTCTTCCCCTTTTCTGATGGTCCACGTCATGAAGCAGACATTTGTCTGTACACACGTGACACTCGTGCCACTTCTTGTGCATGGCCAGAGGAAAAACTGACCTTTGTCTAGCTCTTCCATTTATCGTGGCAGGGCATTGTCTTTGAATCACACTCTTTCGTCTCAGCAGCGATCGCTTAGGACAATTTGAATGGGGAGCTTGACAAAAAAAAAGAAGAAGAAGAAGAAGAAACCCTCAACGTATAGAGGAATTTTTTCCGTGAGAAATTTCGTGCTGGTCGGCCTGACGTCAAAAAGACAATAGCTGTTATTTCACATTCGTTCCGGTCATCTTCTTGACCGATGGATTGATCTTTCGTGAATCACTTATGATTCTGAAAGTTGGTATAATTTCTTTTTTTTTGTTTGTTTGTTTTTTGTTTGTTTGTTTGTTGTTGTTTTTTTTGCGTGAGCAGATTTTACAAAGCGTTTTGGAGTTATCGTTTTTTTCTTCTTGAACGTAGTTTTTGTACTGCGGAAGATGTGCGTGAACTCGCTGATCAAATACAAGAGGTGCGCATCTTGGACAAAAAAATGTTGTTTGCAAGGAAGCCGGCTTTTAAACCGTTTGAAATATATGTCAGTTCTTGTTCTTCTCCATTTCCATATCAGACTGAACAGCAGGGGCGATTATCGTGCAGGTGGTGATATCATACAATCGTGGTTCAAATCGTGCGTTAGAGTTCCGTTTTCCCTAATCGCCCCGGGAACAGTTGGACAGTGCTCCCCAATCAGGAAGTGGCCGGACAAATTCCTGTGCACATTTTGCAGTCCCGTGGAATGCGTGGTCGTGGTGTGAATGTGAATGTGAGGGGTGGGAGTGTGCCTTTGTGCCGCACGTGAGGTTCATGGATGCGCGACAAGCAGTTCCCCCCCCCCCCCCCCCCCCCCCCCCCCCCCCCCCTCCTGCGCAATTCAGTCAGGCAGTGTATCAGAAGAGAACAAAAGAAGACGAGCTTGTGATTGAAGACCAAGTATCTGGCCTTCATGTGAACATTGGTGTATTGATGATGGGTGCAGCAGTATATATTGCTAAGAGATACAGGTTGCATAACAGCTGGGGTGAGGAGCTGTTTGGTCAATTTGATCAGTGCACTGCTTTTTTTAAAAAGAAAAATCATATAAGTAATCCACTAGATAAAAGGGATAAACAAAGTCCAAGACAAAACACGACGCGTTTCGACCTCTTAGGTCTTCTTCAGGCAAGACAAACACCATTCAAAACAATGGAAACGAAGAACAAGCCATCACTTACCTTTTCGAATTGGGCGCAAGCTGGGCGTCGAAGGTTGGTGTCACATCGGCGTTACGTAACAAAGCGGCATGTTTGAAGTATGTGCTGAAATCATTTCCTCGTTGTAAAATGAAGCAGTGGGCACCACGCTTTTGCGGTGAAATATGTGCATGTGTGTTGCGGACCCGCCAGTGACGGCTCTAATCCTGGGAAATATGGGCTGGCGTGTCATCCACACATTATGGACATGGTGGGGTCTTCGCCTCGTCAGATAAAACAAGTAAGTAAACCTGTCAACCCCCCCCTTTTTTTTCCCACCATCCAACTTCTAAATGTACCCCCAAATACATTCAGAGCGCTTCACACACACACACACACACACACACACACACACACACACACACCAGGATGACACGCTGGAGAAATGTTTTGAACATGTCGGTGTTTCGTGGTAAGATGCGCAGTGTCATTTTGTGATGGAAGACACGTGTTTGACAGAGAGTCTAAAGATAAAGGTGGTGTTTACACATTAGGTCATCGTTTTTCCCACTCACTGAGACAAAACATTTTTTTTTTCGAATGCGAATGCTTATATATATACAGTTGAAAGGCAAGGCCCCGTTCTGAGGGGGGCATTCATACAGTCAAGCAAACTAAATTAAGATACAACTGAGACAAATCACATTGAATGTGTCACATGATGCTATTATAGCAGGATTATAAGTAGTCTGCCTCCCCCCTTCCATTCCCAGCAGCCTACTCCATCCGCATGGGTTTTTTTTTTTTTATGGATCTATGGTCAATACACAATACACGATTCAGAGCAGAGTTATGAGTCTCTCTCTCTCTCTCTCTCTCTCTCTCTCTCTCTCTCTCTCTCTCTGTCTCTGTCTGTCTATCTGTCTGTCTGTCTGTCTGTCTCTCTCTTTCTCTGTCTGTCTGTCTGTCTCTCTCTCTCTCTCTCTCTCTCTCTCTGTCTTCCCTGATCTTTGTTGTAGTTTTGACGTGCTACACAGCACATGGGAAAGACTGGGTCTAATAGTTAATTTTGATAAACCCAAAACTGTCAGTGGAAATGGTAGACATGTCTAGAGCTACGGTTCCTTGGACAGATGGAGATAAGAATGGGCAGCATGTACATATACTGCAAAATATTTGAGAGTTATAATGTCCACCAGACCTCCTCCTGCTTTTCAGTCTAGATGACAAGTCTAGCAGAGTACAGAGAGGTGTAAACAATATTTTCCAACTTTTATGGTCCATAGGAGAAAGATCATCTCTTGTGTTTTGTCAACTCTTCGACCCCCAAATCCAGCCATTATTTTGGCTAGGGGGATAGAAATATGGGCCATCGCTGGGAATGTTGATATTTTGCCTTGAAAAGATTTTTTTGGTTTTTGTAGGCAGGTATAGAATTCTTGAGGAAATGGGATACGGTGAATCTGGTAGATTAATCTTTATTGTGTGTTGATTCGTGTATACAGAATATGAAATACTCTTTGAGAATGTAAGAAATGCAACCCCGATCGGTTACATTATACAGCCATAAAATGTTGTTCTGCTTCTTCCACAAAGTAAACACAAACACTTGCTCACGTATCACTACTTCTTCCAACATAAATATAAGTTGAAGAAGCTTGGAAAAATCAAGCTGTTTGGAGATGAAAAAGAGTTGTTTTTTAAAAGCGCTGAGAAGCAGATTGATTCAACGCAACAAGAACTCTGTGCTTACCAAAAGAACACAGACTGATCATTTCCGGTTTGACGGGATATCAACAAGTGACCTAACGTTGACCCCATACCTACAATAATTTATAGGCTACAACTAGTCTGATCAGAGTGAAGTTGTGTCGCCATGGAGTGTAGGTCTGTGTAACATGCATTGCAGGAATAATATATGTGTTATGTGTGTGTGTGTGTGTGTGTGTGTGTGTATGTGTGTGTGTGTGTGTGTGTGTGTGTGTGTGTGTGTGTGTGTGTGTGTGTATATATATGTGTATCCATATGAGTTTTTTTTTTTTTAATGATATGAATTATGTGTATTCAGAATGCCTTTATTTTCTCACGGTTTCTTCTCTCTCCTTTCTCTTTACGTCATTGTGAAGATGAATAAAATCATCGTCAGATGATGTTGTCGATGGTAAATTAAACACACACACAAAAAAGGAGAAAAAGTCCGTGTCAGGAGACATGTCACCGAAAACGAACTCTTGTGTCCATTCCGTGAATGTGGAATACAGACAGAAGCCACTATGGTTTGCAGTGTCTGCTGTACCAGCTGTGTAGAGAACACTATATCCCTGCATTAGGGCGGACAGCAGTCCTTCTCAACAGGCTGCCAGGGCTCGTAGGCTGCAGGCAGTGACTCTAATGTAAATCACGGTGGTGCGTCTTGCTTTATCCCATGAAAAGGCTTTTGAAATAAGCCGCGTATACCTTGAATCACGAGTGGCGTGGTTGAATGAAGGTAAGGGGTGTGGTGTGTGTGTGTGTGTGTGTGTGTGTGTGTGTGTGTGTGTGTGTGTGTGTGTACACGTGTGTGTGTGTGTGTGTGTGTGTGTGTGTGTGTGTGTGTGTGTATACACATATATGTGTGTGTGTGTGTGTGTGTGTGTGTGTGTATGTATACACATATGTGTGTGTGTGTGTGTGTGTGTGTGTGTGTGTGTGTGTGTGTGTGTATACAAATGTGTGTGTGTGTGTGTGTGTGTACATGCGTGTGTGTGTATACAAATGTGTGTGTGTGTGTGTGTGTGTGTGTGTGTGTGTGTGTGTGTGTGTGTGTGTGCAAGAAGCAGTCTTGAGCGCTGACATGCCTCTCTAATCCTTCTCATGTGTTAGCTACACTACAGCCAATGTTAAGAAGAACGGACGCAAAATCTTCCAAATTTATTCAAGAACAAATTCATTGGACCATTGCACGAAATCAACAAATCAAACGCGGACAGCGGGCTGTAATGTCCCATCACCCTTCCTCAGGATCGTCACATAAGCCACAACTGAAAACTGCACCATTCAGTACCGAGTGTAGCCACCGTTTGCCGCCAGGCAAAGCGGCACAACGTCGACGCATGGAGTCCACCAGGGTCCGAAGAGTGTCCCGCGGTGGCCTGCCACTCCTGCTGCAGAAAGAGAGTGAGCTGGGCCACGTCAACAGGGGGGGGGGGGTTGTGGGGCTTGTGGGGCTACCCGCCGTCCAAGGACATCCCAGAGGTGCTCAATTGGAGCCAGATCGGGTGAGCGAGATGGCCACTGCTGCATCCGGATGATCCCCTCTTGCTGCAGATGATCGTCCACGACACGGGCTCGGTGTGGACGGGCGTTGTCGTCTTGGAAAACAGCAGCGTTACCCATGGCCTGAAGGGCGGGCTGGATCAGGGGCCTCACAATCTCGTCACGGTACCGCACCCCTGTCAGCATGCCTTGAATGACGTACAGGGGAGTTTCTGTCTTGACGACTGAAGCCACCCCCAGACCATCACAGAACCCCCTCCGTAACGATCCACCTCACGAACTGTGGC
>JADBJO010007834.1:70000-77500 GCA_016801955.1 Conus betulinus
GCTTACATGCTGCCAAGCCAAATGGCGGCTACTGTTGCAGTGTTTGTGTTCAGTGATGGTCATTCTCCAATTACCGAGGTCGACATGCATAGCAGGTTCTACACGAAGAGGCGGAAGGATTGTAGAAAGTTTTGGTTTTATCTCTAAACGTAGCTGCGAGCGACTTTACTGAGAGAGAGGAGAGAGAGAGAGAAGACCGGAGAGAGAGGAGAGAGAGAGAGAGGACAGGACAGGACAGACAGAAGACAGAAGGACGGACAGACCGAGAGAGCCGAGGAGAGACGAGAGAGAGAGAGAGAGCAGACAGGGGACAGCAGACAGAAGGGGGAGAGAGAGAGAGAGAGGGAGAGGAGAGAGGGAGAGAGAGAGAGAGAGGACAGACAGACAGAAGAGGGGGAGAGAGAGGGAGAGAGAGGTGAGGGGGGAGGAGAGAGAGGAGAAGACGGGAGAGAGAGGGAGAGAGGGGGAGAGAGGGAGAGGAGAGGAGTCAGAGAGACAGACAGAATCCTATTGAGTAGAGTGGGGGGGAGATGGAGAGAGGAGAGAGACAGAACAGGAGGAGAGGGGCGAGAGGAGAGTGGGAAGAGGAGACAGACAGGTGGGGAGAGAGTGAGGGGAGAGGGCTTGCGACCCCGAACCCGAGACTTCGGGGAGTGGATGGAGAGACAACGACAGGGGGTGGACAGGGGATGAGAGAGAGGAGACAGAGGAGAGGAGAGAGGGGGGAGGCGGAGCGAGAGAGGGAGGTTAGAGGAGGAGAGAGGGAGGAGGAGGTTCTGGGGGAGGGAGAGGACGGGAGAGGAGAGAGGAAGAGAGAGGGGACGAGAGAGAGAGGACAGACAGACAGGACAGACCGAGAGAGCGCGAGAGAGGAGAGAGAGACCGACAGACAGAGGGAGAGAGAGAGAGACAGAGACAGATAGACAGCAGACAGACCGAGAGAGGCAGAGAGGAGACAGAAAAGGAGAGAGCGAGAGACAGAACAGACAGACAGAGAGACGAGGGAGGAGAGAGAGAGAGAGAGAGAGATGAGAGAGAGGACAGACAGTAACCGAGAGAGAGGAGGAGACGCGAGGGAGGAGAGAGAGAGACAGACAGACAGACAGAGGGAGAGACGACGAGAGAGACACGAGACAGATATAGACAGACAGAACGAGAGAGAGAGGAGAGAGAGAGAGAGGGGAGCGAGAGAGACAGACAGACAGACAGAGAGAGAGGGAGCGAGAGAGAGGGAGGAGAGGGAGGAAGAGAGAGAGGGACAGACAGACAGAGAGAGACAGACAGAGACAGCAGAGAGAGAGACAGAGAGAGGACACAGACAGACCAGAGAGCAGAGAAGACAGGACAGTTCTTTCTTGTTCATGGACCTTTCACTTTGATGTACTGTTTATTTTGTTGCAGACAAAAGAGCAGCATATTCTGTGGCCAGATTATTGGACTTCACTATATCTAACACCCCGTCGAGGTCGTTGTCGTCAAAAATGGTCTATGACAAGTTGCTAGTGCCACCATCTTGTTGCACTGTCAAACAACAACAAAGGGAATGCGCTTTGAGCTGTTGGTGCCAGCATTTTAACACACATGTACACACACACACACACACGCACACACACACGCACACACACACACACACACACACACACACACACCACACACACACACACACACACACACACACTGCTAGTTTTTTGGTTGAGAGAAAAAAAAATGCCTTAGCATGGTTTGGAAAACGTGTGGCCTCTCACAAAAGCAGTATAACCATGTAAACAGTTCGCTTATCATGGGAAACGATTTAGCGCATGTTGTTTCTGATTTTTTTTGTTGTTTTGTTCCGAATTGGGAACGAAATATTTCACTTTGCACAACCGTGATACTCACTCCAGAAATTAGAAAGAGAAAAATGGATTAGACTGCAGAAAATCGATTTCACGGCCTATTTGAAATAGTTTCCAGCTCAGTAGCCACTATAACGATCTGTCTCAGTGTGATAGCGGAAAGCAGTGCATTGTCGGATATAGGAGAAACATTGTGTTCTCTCCCTTGAGAAAAGAACTCGAGTACTGCAGAATCTGTGCGAACAAAACTCGGTCGTGTTGTGCTCAGCTAACTGACAAACCTAATGATCGCTACCAGCCGCCGTGGCGAAGTGGTCAGCGTCGCGGATTCCCGGCTGGGAGGTCATGGGTTCGTTTTCCCACCAAAGCCATCTGGGATTGTTCTGCCCTGACCGACTGCTAACCAGAGCTGAGTTTGCTATGGGCTCAGCTGGGAAGACTGGGACCACGCAGTCGAGTTTCATCCACTGAATGGATGTGTCTCTGAGAGTGTTGCACGAATATCATGACAAAAACTGTAGGTGCCTGTATCTCTCGGGCCTGGTTGACGGTGGGACATATGAAAGTAAGCACAGAGTAAGGCCCAGTCATGCAGTCTCAAACCAGTATGGAAATCTGTAGTGTCATCCTAATTACCCTCATTCTCATCGATCAGCATTGAAATGTCTAAAATTCTGTGGCCTTTCATGCCCCGCTCTCATGGTGACCTCAATTTTGCTGTCCTCTACACGTCTATGGCCTTGGTTTGATTACGTCGGGGCCATCAGTATTGGCAAGCTTATGGCAGGCTGTCGTTGGACGGACATGGTGGCGCCCTCCAGAGGGAGAGCTCGCTCACGTCGGCTCTATGACTAAGTAATTATTGTCGTCAGTTGGGGGTTTAGTTCGTAGTTTGCTGCGTATGTTGGATCAGAACAGGTGCTACTGGACACCAGTGAAGTGACTTGGCTGCACTGCAGTGTCTCCTCCAGTGGGATGCTTTTTTCTTCTTCTCCTTTTTCCTCCTGCCCTTCTTCTGTTTCCCTTCTCCTCTTCCTCTTTCCCTCTTCCCCTTTCTTCTTCTTCTCAGTGTTTCCTAATCCTCCTCCTCTGTTTCCTCCTCCTCTTCTTCTTCCTTCTTCTTCTTCTTCTTGTGACATGACGATTTACAGCTACACCATCCTGTACTAACCCCCCCACTTCTTCCCCCCCTCCCTTCTTCCCCCCTCTTTCGTTCTCTCATCCTTTGTCTCACAAGCGGCAATACAGATTACTGATCTTCGTCAGCGCTCGGTCTCTCTCTGCCGTGTCCTAGAGTATGCCAGTCTTCATTGAAGCTGCTGACAGCCTGGCTTTGGGCAACAATGACACGGGGGGAAAAAGGTGACATCACTTTGAGAGTAAGTCACCCTGTTTCCCTCCCCCCCTCCCCACCCCCCCCCCACCACTCACCCCCTCACCCACCCCCCCCCCCTTTGTGGGCGGTCACGTGTCCCAACCCCCAACCCCCAGACAATGGATCATCATTCTCTCTCACTCCCTTTTCCTTTTCCTCCTCCACCGCCTTCCACACCCCCCACCACCCCCCTCGTGCGTGCGGTTCCGCCCTCATAGCACCCCAAGCCTCACCCCCCCATCAACGCCCCCGGCTAAGAAGAGCGTTGTCCAAATCTTCTACACCTCACCTCTCCCTTGGCCCCCCCCCCCCCACCCCCCCCCCCTGCCCCGGCCCCCCCCCACCCACACCTCCCCCCACCCCCACTTTGTCTTAATGACCAACGCAAACCAGACTGTAATGTAGCTCAAGCCGAACAAAAAAGGAGTAACTCAACCACTGACCCCCATAAGGCTGTAACCCCCCCCCCTGTTCACCCCCCCCCACCCATTGAAGAAGAAATCACCCCCAGGGGAGAGTCCACAACCCCCCCCCCCCCCCCCCCTCCCCCCCCCCCCCCCTCTCCCCCCCCCTGGGTTCCCCCCTACCCCCCCTCCCCCCCGCACCCCCCCCAGCCCCCTGACCACCCAGCACCCCCCCCCCCCCCCCCCCCCCCTCACTGTGTTGTGGGCAGGTGATCGTGTCTGGATGAGACAACCCAACTCTCCAGCATCTCATGCTCTTTGTGGGCTCTCTGGAGGAGACAAGGGATCATCCTTTCCTTTTCTCCACCGGCATGCTGTGCGGTTCCGCCCATGCATGGTGCAGTTATGTTGAACAGCGCTTTGTCAATAAGCGTGAAGGCTAAATAAAATCAACGCCAAACGGCTAAGATAGAGCGTTGTCAAATCTTCTACACCTCCCCTCACACTGTAGGGGTGGGGGATGACCCCCTCCCCCCCCCCCCCCCCCCCCACCTCCCCTTTGCTTTGTCTTTAATGACACAAAGCAAACCACCTGGAATTTGGAATGTGTAGCTCAACAGAACAAAAAAGGAGTAACTCAATCCCTCCAATTCACTGAGCCACAGAAGGCTGTAAGACTGTTCACCACCAGTGAAGGAAAGAAAACACCGCCAGATAGGGGAGAGATCACATCTTCAACTCTAAGATACCCTGTGTAAGATTCACTGGTCATCCAGAAGAACTAGCCTGGGTTCGTATCTACCCCGGGTGTGCCTGTTATCAGCCCAGCTGAGACAGCACCCCAAGATCAAACCCGCCTTAAGAGAAGGCGGACCAGTCACCAGCAACTAGAGAGAGATCAACACTCCTCTCCAACATCAGATAAGTTCTGATATTCCAAGTGGACTCCAACCCAACTCATCCAGAACTTTCCCTCTCTTAATGATGATAAGAAGTGGGAACAACGTCAGCCACAACTGAATTAGTGAACTTGGTTTGAGTATTTCACCCCCTAATAAACTAGTAAAGGTGATGTGTGAAAGTGCACTATACTTGGGTCAGTTCTTTGTTGTCATTCAGTATTGAAGGTTTGAACTTATTTCTAACTCTCTCACTCAAAGCCACAAGCACTGTTAGTGTATAAGCCTAAGGAGAGTTTTCCCTAAGCCACTCTTCACTAGTTTTTAACAATCCCGATAAAAACAAAAATTTCTTTCAATGACTAGTACCAGAAAGTTGCAACTGCCATAAACTAGTAAGAGAGTGGGTGGATGTGAACTTTTAAACCAAACTCTATTAGAGAGAATATTATGAGTCCTTTCTCTAGAGTACAGCACAGACCCACTCCCAACTCTCGTCACACTTCTTCTTCTGTTCATTCTTCTTCTTTCTCCTCCTCTTCTTTTTTGTCTCTTCCTCCTCCTCCTCCTCCTCCTTCTCCTCCTCTTCCTCCTCTCCTCCTCCTCCTCCTCCTCCTCCTCCTCCTCCTCCTCCCTCTTCTTCTTCTTTCTCCTTCTTCTCCTCTTCTCCTTCTCCTCCTCCTCCTCCTCCTCCTCCTCCTTCTCCTCCTTCTTCTTCCTCCTCCTCCTCCTCCTCCTCCTCCTTCTTCTTCTTCTTCTCCTTCTTCTTCTTCTTCTTCTTCTTCTATTCTCCTCCTCTCCTCCTTCTTCTTCTCCTTCTTCTTCTTCTTCTTTCTCTCGTTTTGCTGCTGTCTGGTTTTCCGTGCCCCCTGAGTAGCATTTCTTTCACGCCCTCTTCGGCTCCCCTGTCCACAGCCACACCCAAGCCGTCATGACGCAGTTCTAGCATCGGCAACCCACCAGAGGAGACACTGCACAGTTGCTGAGTAACCCTGAAAAAAGTACGAAAGTCCAGAAGCGTCAAAGTATTAACTCTTCTTAAAAGTCTATATTGTTTTCTTTGTATTTATGTGAAGTGTTATATCGCGCTTCCACTTCGAATGGACCAAAGGCCTGTATGAATGATGAAAAAGAAAAATCCTCAAATCTCTCTCATTCTGTGACCGTCATCGTCGTCGTCATCATCATCATCATCATCATCATCATCATCATCATCATCATCATCATCGTTGTTGTTGTCATCGTTGTTGTCTTCATCGTCATCATGATCTTCTTGTTCCTCGTCCCCCTCCTCCTCCTCCTCCTCTTCCTCCTCCTTCTCCTCTTCCTCCTCCTCCTCCTCAAGAACAACATCATTATCATCATCATTGTTATCATCATTGTCATCAGTATTACGTTCTTGTTTTTCTTTTTTTGTTCATCATCATCATCATCATCATCATCATCATCATCATCATCATCATCATCGTCATCATCATCATCATCATATTTGTCATCGCTCTCATCATCATCCATCATCGTCATCATCTTGATATTTGTCATCGCTCTCCCCCCCCCCCCCCCCCCTCCCCCCTTTCTCCTCTCTCCCTTCTGTCTCATGTTACATTTGTCTCTAGTCGTTGTCATCCCCGTCTCACCCCCTTCACCTCCCTTTCCTTCCCCCATTTTGTCCTCTCCGGATTATCCTCCTCCCCCACCTCCCGTCCTCACTGTCACCCCCTCCCCGTCCCCCGTCTGACTCCCCCCACACACACACACACACACACACACACACACACACACACACACACACACACACACACACACAGAGAGAGAGAGAGAGACAGACAGACACACAGACACACACACACACACACACACACACACACACACACACACACACACACACACACCGAGACACACACACACACACACACACTGGCGCGCGCTCACACACACACACACACACACACACACACACACACACACACACACATGGATCTGCGTCCTCTCCCAGACCCCTTGCGTCTGAATGTCTGAACAGCAGTCATCAACATTGATGAATAATTCCTTGCCGATGTATACACACACTCACACACACACACACACACATGAACATGGATACACGATCTATCTGTGTCGGTGACGAGCGCGCGCGCGCGCGCGCGCGCTTGCGTGTGTGTGTGTGTGTGTGTGTGTTCATCATCACCATCATCATCATCATCATCATCATCATCAACAACAACAAACAGCATCTTCTTCTTCTTCTCTCACTAGTTTTTTCTTTTCTTTTTCTTTCTTTCATTCTTTCTTCTTTGTGCATGACATATTATTGTTGTGTTCTTGATTACAAACTGCGTAGATCTGATGGTTCTATCTGTACACCATCCCACCTTTCTCCCTCCCTTCCGCCCCCCATCCCCTTTCTCTTTACCTTCCCGCCTCCTTCCCCTCCCTCCCTCCCCCTTTCTCCTCTCTCTCTCTCTACCTCCCATCTTCCCTCCCCCTCCCAACTCACTCACTGTCTGTGTCCCTCCCTCCCCCCCCCCCCCCTGTGTCTCTCTCTCTGTATATATATATATATAATGTGTGAACAATTAAGTAGTGGGGTTCATCATCACAACCGTCAAAAACAAGTGCAGGTTAACAATTCTTCCATCATTATAGTAATGACTTGGCAAAGATTTGAAATTGAGAGAAAAAAAAAAAATTGAAGATGAAGTAATGGGAAAATGTATATCATAAATATGAAAACCCTTCACTAGCTGCATGAGGAAACTATCACAATCCCTCTCGAAGACAGATCTACATGTATCGCCTGCTCCGAGGCCTTTCGTCCGCTGGATCGGTCTCGTCAGGGAGACACGGCTGATTGTGTCTGTGCTCTTGGCGTCAGATAGAGACACCCCACAGTCCATATTCTGTGGTGTTCCGACCGCCAAGGGTTTCGAAAAAGAATCCAACAGCACCCCCAAAGCAGCCAGCGAAAGGTAGTAGAATTAAACAAA
>JADBJO010007834.1:87500-92500 GCA_016801955.1 Conus betulinus
AAAAAAAAACAATTCATCACACTCGGAAAAAAAAAAGTTACAGAAAGGATGATGTTAGCCTGACACACTTCACCGTTAACATGCTCCAGTCACCCCCCAAAATGCCCCAGTCTTCTGTGTGCAGCAGGATTAAAACCTAGTGAAAACAAGGGCAGAAGGGCCCATTCTGCCTGACTGACTGTTTTTGACTTAATCTCCTTGAACTTAACCTCGCTTTCGTTCTTTGAGAGAACAAGTAAAAGGAGATATCCGAGCGTGTGTGTGTGTGTGTGTGTGTGTGTGTGTGTGTGTGTGTGTGTGTGTGTGTGTGTGTGTGTGTGTGTGTTAACAGGAGCAACCACTGATTCCAGATGCAACAACAACTTTACTTACATACCAGTCTATACACACAAAAAAACCTAGTAGTTTCAAAATGTTTGTATTGTTTTTTTCACACAAAAAAAAACATCTTTACAATAATATATCTTTATAGTTTTTTCTTACGCAGTCCAGACAAAATGTGACAACTGTGTATGTTTTTGCACAAAATAACAGTTTCTATGTTCTTGTTGCATTTAGCACAACAACTGTGAGAAATGCATAATTTTGGAAATAGTACTGCATCATCAATCTTCAGTGTAGATAGCTAATAGAAGCCCAGTCTCTGTGAGCAGCACAATGTTGAACTACAAAAAGGAGAATGGTCGATTATTTTCTTATGTGTTAATTTTCTTTACCGGTTCCATGCAGAGTGACAATCTAGATAAAGAATTCTCCCAAGCTGCAGTGAATGTTGGCAAGTGGGGTGTTGGCAAGGGAACAACATAGCGAGACCTATATATAATTGATTTCGTTTTTTTTTTCCAACTTGCAATCCTATTCAATCTTGTTTCGTTTAGATTTATGTTGTTTAACTTTTCCAACTGTGTGATTTTTTGTTTCAAGTCAGCGCACCCCCTCCCCCTCCTCCCACCACCTTGTCTCTGTATCTATCTGTTTGTCTTTTTCATTTTTTTATTCTCTCTTCCTTCCCCCTACCAAAAAAAAAAAAAAAAAAAAAAAAAAAAGAATCAGCTCTTGCCCCTTCGTATCTCATTAAAATGAATTAAGTGGTATAAGGTACCACCCATCTATAGCAAAAGATCGCAGTCTCAATGGTTCCACCGAGTTCGGTAATTCTTGATCTATAAACCCCGAAAACATCAACAGTCTCGTGCAGATGGAACATTGCTAGAAAAGCACGTCCTGCGCTAAAAAGCAAAGCAATTGTTTCCTTATACGTCCAGACTCTCTTGTATTGTCGCATTTCATGGGGACACTGCTCCATTGTCACATTGAACGTGGAGGTTGATGCAGCCAGCTAGAGCTGGCCACAGACAGTGGAGAGAGACCTCAGACTCGTTGACAGAGGATGGAGTGACACTACCAGACTGGCTGAGGACCGTGCACAGTGGAGCGCCTTGACTGCCTCATGCGTCGCAAGACACGGGAGCATCTAAGTCTAAGTAAAGTCTATGTAAGTTGTTGCATTGTGATGAGGGGGGGGGGGGGGGGGGGGGGGGGGGGGGTACGGTGCTGTGGGGGTGAGATGCAGGGAGAACTCGCAGTTAAATGTGACGACGTCACTTAACGTTTAACTTTACTTTCACACTCTCTGCTGATGGGGGGGGGGGGGGGGGGGGGGGGGGGGGGGGGGCAAATTTCTGGTAGTAGTACATGGATAGAAAACTGCGTTTTTTCACGGAATTTTCAAAGACACACGGAATGGCTCGTCATGGATTTTTTT
This sequence comes from Conus betulinus, assembly GCA_016801955.1. Taxonomy (NCBI): domain Eukaryota; kingdom Metazoa; phylum Mollusca; class Gastropoda; order Neogastropoda; family Conidae; genus Conus; species Conus betulinus. Next base: position 89,266 of record JADBJO010007834.1, read on the forward strand.
TTTTTTCTCCTAGGGTTGCGCACTTAAGAGAGCCTATGCCCCAAGGATTGACAGATAGAATGGTAGCACAGATGGGCATTAGATGATGCAGGAACAATGAACACACTGATATAACTCAACTCAGGTGCGTTTTCATGCCCAGAACTTTAGATACCACATTCGGATAGAGAAAACTTGAACGGAAAACGAATCGAACTGGCCTCTTTCCATTTGGCCAATTTCTTTTTTATCACCGGGTCACGGTGATGGATTTAGAACATTCACTGATCGCTGATGTTTAGCTGCGGTCCGGGGTTTTTTGTCATGGGTTTGCCTGTCAACATTGTGACCAGGGGTGGAGAGGCAGAAGACTTTTTCTACGGCTATGACGTCATCAAGGTGGATGTCCCGTTGGCGTGGTAGTCTGTGTGGCTGGACCTGCTCTGGGGTGGGTTCTCCCGGTCAGTTCCTAGCCAGCATCTTGAGGACAGGGACTCAGGATGTCTCTCTGGAACCAACGGAACCTGGACTTGCACTGTCAGTTCCCCTAGTTCCGTCTGGAATTGTTCTCACACTTGCCCTCTGAACCCATCGATCAAGGTCGGCATAACGAGGCTTGGTTAAACGCACCAGATTTGATTGTGTTGTGTCTCCCTTTTCGTTCCATGCGCAAGGGGTAGGTGGGTTTAAAACTGCGGAGTTAGACAATGCAAAATTAACTTAATCAGTTGAAACGGGAATGAATCTCCAAATGATTAAGTGGTTGGTTGACTGGACCATTTTTTGTGCAATTACACGCAAAACGTACCAAAGAATCATGCTGACTGATCTGACCATATACTGGTACAAAGATCTGATGGACCTGCTGATATATAACTATCAGGCAAAGCATAGACACAAGACCGAGGAAACAAATAACTCTTACTTGACTTGTGGGTCGATTCAGTTGCATACAGGCAGGATTGAAGAGTGACAAGATAAGCATCTAGCCGCTGGAAACCCTGGTTTTTTTTCACCAGGTACTCGATTGTTGCCGGACTGATGGCCTGCTGGTGAGTAATGTCCCCTGTTCTTCCAATTCAACAGGCCAGGGAAACTGTGTCGCCATGTTGGTGGTTACAGAACTGACAAGACGTCTGCGAAAGAGACGATCCGCCTAGCAAAAAAAAAAAAAAGTCGATGAGGTGACAGGAGAGCAACGTGTTAGGTCAGTTCAGGTCAGCTCAGGTCAGCTCAGGTCGGCTCAGGTCAGCGGTTAATTTAACGTCTGTTCACCACTGATGATACCAGACGATAATAAAAGGCCACAGAGATCACTGAGAATGTCTCTGGTCATTTTCCCTCATTTCCCTCACCTCTCTCCTACACATGTTAGAATCTAGACTCTCCACTAAGAATACTTCTGAAAATACTGTAAAAGAAAGAAAGAAAAAAAGAAGAAAGGAAAAGAAAGAAAACCCCTCACAGCACACTGCCCAACTCTGACTGGGCGATAACAGGTGTGTGAGGTCCGTAATCCATGTGTCACATAACATAATCCTGGTCAATGCTTTGAGAAGAGCCTTAACTCGATACGTGCAGTGATTGCGAGCGATGCGAAGACCAGACCAAAGGTAGTTCGGCATGTGTGAAAGGGGAAAGTCACTCTGCCTTTTCACTCCAAACCCAGCGTGAAACACGTGCCGAACACAGCTTTAGAACGTCCAGGTGGGTATCAGCTCAGACTCTGATGTGCAAGAGGAGGAGTAGGGCCCACAAGGCCAGGTCCTCAGGTTTACCTGATCTGAGTGGGGAAAGGGAGGTTACTTTTTTGTGTGTAGCGCCACTTCAGTACTACAGTATCTCGTATACATGTGAAGTAAATCCTGAATAGGCTAGCGCTAGTCGCGTGAGGTGTGTCTTTCTTTGTGCATCCCCCTGCCTCCCCCGCCCCCCCCCCCCCCCCCCCCCCCCCCCCCCCCCCCCTCCTCCCCGTTTCGCTTAACAACGTCTCATCCGATGACGTCTTGCCTAACCAAGACGCGTTTATTACGGCCTGCTTATACAGGTACCGACTCCCTGTCCGTAAAAAGACTTATTTTGGTGAGTTGTCACCCCTGGTGTGTTTTGGACTTATGGAGGAGAGCCGCTGCGCAGAAACCATGAGGACAAGATTAAAAACAGAATTTCTGTGCGACCAAACACTCTTCTCGCCAAAAATCTCTTCATTATTATTGTTCTTATTGCTATTGTTATTGTTATTATCATTATTATTATTATGGTTTAAACGGTATCGTCCTCCTAGCGGCCTCGTTTCCATTCCATGGTCATTCTGCGCCCAGTTGGAAGACATCAGAGGCTGACTGTTCGTGCTTCGTTGTCATTGTCTTCAATGTAGTTGTCTCGCCTGAAGAAGGCCAGAAAGGTCGAAACGTGCAGTATTTGTGTTTGATAAATTTGCCTACTCTTTCGTTCGGTGGCACAGTACTTCTGTGTTTCGTCTTGTTTCAATTTCCTGCTTACAGTCACCCAACTTTGAAACCCAGCATGAAGTCAAGGGTTCAGAATTCTTCGTTCACTCAGACAGGAAGCCCAGAGGCACTGACAAAGGCTGCTGTACGGCGGAGGCCCTCCGGTGATCCATAAAGCTTTCCCCTCATCAGTGTGTTGGCAGGCCAGGTCTCTGCCCTTAGCTTTTCCTGTGTGGGACAGTCCTGCAGGAAGTGTTCCACTGTCACTGGGGGGCTGTACCACATAGGGCAACTTGAAGACTCGCCAATGTGGAATTTTGTGAACATGATTGTGATATCTCAGTCTGGAGTGCCCTGTCCTCAGTCTCACAATGCTCACTTGGTCTGATCTGGGGCAGCAGGTAGTATGCATCCTCTTCTTTGTTAAAGTCTGGGTGCTGCTCTAGCCATCCTCTTTGATTATACTTTTGATTTCTTCAAAGGAGACTTCCTGCTCCAGTTGGGGCTGCTGTCCTCCTTCCTTTGCCAGTTGGTCAGCTTCCTCATTGCCGTATATATTGCAGTGTGAGGGTATCCACTGGATGACGGTATTCTCAGTGGACTGCTGCAGAATGGCCAGGGTAGAGACAAGGGTGCTGAGTTCCTTGTTTCGAGGATTTTTAACAGCCTGCAGTACACCTCTTGTTCTGATCATTTGATGCCTTGTTACTGATTCCCATGGGCCCTGTCACTGCCATCTGCACCGTCTGATAATGATGCCACTATTGCTGCCACCAGCTCTACTCGTGCTGCTACTAACAGTAAAC
>JADBJO010007834.1:97500-105650 GCA_016801955.1 Conus betulinus
AAAAAAAAGAAAGATTAGAACTTATGAAAGAAAAAAAAAAAAAACAGAACATAAAGGATAAAGAGATGGTAGAAATACAGAAACAATAAATAAATAAAATAAAATAAACAAATAATAAAAAAGAGAGAAACAGAACAAGAAAGACAGCAAAGAGAGGTATATAGATAAAAGAGAGAGAGAGAGAGAGAGAGAGAGAGAGAGAGAGAGAGAGAGAGAGAGAGAGACAAAGGACAAAAAAAACAGAAACGTTAAAGACGGGAACGACAAAAAGAATGAAAAGAAGAAGAAGAAGAGAAAGAGGCGAGCCAGCGACAAAAAAAACACAAAGAAAGGAAATCTCCATGGACTCTCTTATCGACAGCTTGACAACGGAGACCGAAAAACGCCAGGAAACTGTTTCAAAATCAGCGTGAGCTTTAAATAATTATATGGGTGAACTACATGACGCTCCGTCTGCCTCTCCCCCCCCCCCCCTCCACCCCCACTCCCCCCCCTCCACCACCACTCCCCCCCCCCCCTTTTTTTTTTCTTTAACTGTGTAAGAGAGAGTTCAGATTTCTTGATAATGCATGGTAATGGTGACGCGAAATTTGACAACTTGAGAACCTGGAGAGCAGAAAATGAATCGGAAGACAGCATCTGGTCTGGCACGAGGGAGAGATGCGGCTCTTTTTGATTTTTTGTTGTTGTTTGTTGTTCTTGTTGTTCGCTGGTTTCGTTCCTCTGTTGGTCAACAGGCTCACGCCAAGACTACTTGAAGTGATTTGGAACAAGACATGGCAGAAATAGTCAGTGTGACCGAACGACGAACTCGTTTTAATGGATTCTCTTTAGGAAATCTGCAAGGGAGGGTAATCTGTGTTACAGCTCGGCGTTCTGCGAGAGTGGCCTTGGCGTTTTCGTGGGACAGATACGCCTAAATCAAAGTTGCCCCAATCAGTCATCTTAACAATTCAATCAAAGAGAGAAAGTACCAAAATACGGATGTAAAACAGTTCGCTGGCACGGAGACAGTCGGTATCCCGATCCTTATCCTGGCCTGCGCTTCCAACTCAACATTTGACCTTCTAGGTCTGTATACCCTGACCCGTTATCTAACAGATGGTCGTTCTATTTGGAATGGAAAGACTGGGAGTTGTCTCCTCCTGATTTTCTTTCTGGAACAGGTGTATTAGGGTGGTGAGGTTGGGTGTTGACAGTTTGGATGAAAGGTCGGGTCGAGAAACTCTTCTGTCAGGTTACACACAACACTGATGAACCAGGACAAACAACACTTGGTGGAGAGAAGGATGGTTGCCCAAAGACGAACCCATGGCATTTTCGTGGGGAACTGAAACTAAAGGAGGGGGAGGGGGGGGGGGGGGGGGGGGGGGGGGGGGAGAGCGAGGATCTGTTTGACTTTGACGGATGTCTGCTCTCTCCTTAAAGCTCTTCCGGTTCCTTCATTCTTTGTATCGTTATTTTTGCCTGTCTTTGTTACTCTCTGTTTCTTTGTTTTATCTGTCTTTCTCTCAGTTTTTTTTTTTGTTTTTTCTTTTTCCAAAGTGTTCCCCTCTAATTTTTTTTGTTCGCCTTTTCTTTCAATGTCTTTCTTTTGTTTAATTGCTGGTTTTATTCCGTTCTTTTTCACTTATTTTTTTTTCTTGGCATCTTATTCCCCCCCCCCCCCCCCCCTTTTTTTTTTAGGCATGTATTCTTTCTTTCTTCCCTATCTTTATGACAGTCGTTCTTTCTTCTTTCCGTCTTTGCCCTTTTTTTTCTCTTGTTGTTGTGTGTCCTTTCTCTCTCTCTCTCTCTCTCTCTCTCTCTCTCTCTCTCTCTCTCTCTCTCTCTCTCTCTCTCTCTCTCTCTCTCTCTCTCTCTCTCTCTTCTGCTCTCCCTCTTCTGCTTTCTCTTCGTTCTATTGTGTCTCTCTATTTTTCCTCTGTATGTTTTTTTTTCTCTGTTTTTCTTCCTTTCCTCTTTATCTGTTTTTTTTTTGTTTTTTTTTTTTTCCTTCCTTCGTTTTATTGGCATGCCATCTTTCCTTCTTTCTGTCTTTCGTTCTCTCTGTCTAATTTTGTTCCCGTCTGCCTGTGCTTCTTTTTGCCTCCATTGTGTGCGTCTGTTATTACTTCTTTCTTCCTTCTCTACATTTCTCTGTTTCCGCATGTCCCTATCTGTCTTCCTTTCTTTCCCTCCTTCTCTACATTTCTCTCTTTCCGCATGTCTCTATCTTTCTTCTTTTCTTTGTTTCCGCATGTCTCTATCTTTCTTCCTTTCTTTCTTCCTTCCTTTCACCGTTTTTCCTATTATCTTTAAATTTGTCTTTAATTCCGCCTCCTTCTTTCCTTCTTTCTTTCTACTCGCAAGCAGGTCGTAACAATTGCGCTTTCTGCATCAAGATTTGAACCATCAGTCATCTCTCCTGGGACATTACGTATGCAAAAGTAATTCCACTACATACGAAGGAGGGGAGGGGGTCGTAAATATACTTAAGTAATTACAGATCAATCTCTTTGTTATCGTCTATCCCTAAACCATTCGCACGTAATGTACATTATCACCTAACATATTTCGTTAAAAAAAAAAAACCCAAAAAACCCCGAACTGTTACGTATTAACCAGAAGAAAAAAAAAAATTCTCGTGAAACGACTTTGCGTAGAATCAAAACATTAACAGCAGCAAAACATTTGTTACAGTTTTTATTGATGTTTCAGATGCTTTTGATCTAATTTATCATAAGAAACTATTACAAAAACTTAAGCTTTACAGAATTGATGACAACCGTGCTTTAATCTCCAAATCTTATTTGGAAAATCATACTCAGTCTGTATATTTCAGTGATTTGATTTCTTCTGTAAGACTGATTCCACGTGGAGTATCACAGGGGCTACATTATAGGTCCACTTCTGTTTTCCTTGCATATTGCTGACCTACGTTTATCCATTCAACATGCAGTATGTGATTATATTTTGTGACAATTAATCATTACATTAGTTACAATATTGATGGAACAAACCATTGTCTAACTGTCGGTATAGTATCTATTGAACACTGGTATGATGATAATGATATTACCTACCATCCTGTTGAAGAAAATCCCATGTTAATTTGTGTCCGGCTTCATGCTAGATATAGCGACATCTTTATAGATTATTTTCAGTGTGGATTCGGTCACGTTTTATTTTTTGCTACGGTAAGATATATATATATATATATATATATATATATATATATATATATATATATATATATATATATATATATATATATATATGCCTTTAGGTCTGCCTATCTGTCAGTCTATTGATCCACGTATGTATGCATGTATGAATATATGCATGCATGCATGCATGCATGTATGCATGTATGTGTATATGTATGCATGTATGTGTGTGTATGTATTTATGTATGTGTATATGTATGTATGTATGTATGTATGTATGTATGTATGTATGTATGTATGCATGTATGTATGTATGTATGTATGCATGTATTTATGACTATATGCATGCATGCATGCATGTATGTATGTATGTATGTATGTATGTATGTATGTACGTATGAATGTATGTGTATTATGTCAGTCGGTACACCCAAAAGCTGTTGCAAAGAGAGAGAGAGAGGGGGGGGGGGGGGGGGAGAGACAGAGACAGAGAGAGGAGATGATAAATGATTTCACGGCGTCTAGCCTGTGGCTTGTTACAGTGTATGCAGAATATTTTCCCATTGATGGGAACGGCAAGCCTCTGTCAAGGCGAAGACAAGCTGTCAGCTCATTTTGAAATGAAGTGAACTCGACACAAACAAACGTAACGTGCACACGCTTATCAGAAATCCCATGATCATCGCATCAGAAAGAATCAACGTTATTTTAAAAGAAGTGCTCAACCACAATGGGAGCGACATTTGTCAAGTTTAAAGCAAGCTAAAAAAAAAACAAGCTTAAAACATCCACAGGTCTGTTTCTTGCATGTGCAGTCGTCAGGATCCTGACAACTGCACATGCAAGAAACAGACCTGTCGATGCTTTAAGCTTGTTTTTTCAGCTTAATTTTAACTTGACAAATATATATATATATATATATATATATATATATATATATATATATATATATATATGTATAATTGTTAACGTGCACTTGTTTTCCCCCACTACTTAATTGTTCAGCATTATATATATATATATATATATATATATATATATATGTTAGATAAATTCCGTTGAGTATCAAGGCTACTATTCACAATCCTTGTACATTTGTTCACGTTTCGTCAAGCAGGTCCCTGCTCTTTGAATGTAATACTCAGCTCTAAGGTCTCTATAGTGATGGCGTTCGAATAGTAGTATATGGAATTCATTTTCATCGTCCGCATGGCATCAGGGACAACCGGGTTGATGTAATGCCGAAAAGCTGACAGAATCGCTGTTAATACTCGAAACGCCCTTTTTCAAACGCACAGAGGCGGTTTAAAAATGACTTGTTATTAATGAATTCGAAATACTTCTCACGTTCAAAGATGCTTTCAAACGCGCTATATAGTTCAAACTGACTGTTGTCCGAAACACGAGAATACCAACGTTGGCAAAAGCAAACTTTTTGAAGGCGTTTTTTTGAATATCTGTTACAAAGTGTTTCTCATCGCTTACCTTTCCAAACATCCAGACATATCCAAAGCCGTTAAACAAAGCAGAATTTTAATATGAGTGACCCCGTTTTCCCATCTTTTTATTTCTATTTTGTTAAGCAAACAGCATAATGTAAGCTTTCCTGGTGTATCTAGTCAGTGTTTGCCTGCATAGCCAAAACCAGAACTGAGTACATCTCGTTGCTGTTTGATACAAAACGGAAAGCTACCAAATTCTCCATATACCATATCGATAGGGGTAAATAGGGGGACGTTCCGCGATAGATTACAGGCCTGCAAATGAACTTTTTCAGTACATACTCGTAGTTTAAACCCTCATAGTTCCAACCAGAGAGAGAGAGAGAGAGAGAGAGAGAGAGAGAGAGAGAGAGGGGGGGAGGGAGGGAGAGGGCACCTGTATTTCGTTCAAAGAATGTTAATTGTTAGTTTTAGATGAAGTATAACAGGACATTGTATAAAACAGTCATCATTTATTTTGAAAATAAAGTTTGGAGTCATTTGCTTCAGTGCTCCTAAACATGAAGCCCAGCTGCGCTGACCAATTTACAATACACCAAGGCTTTTCAATTTAACTGTAGCCACTCACCCAAGCCTCCCCCCCCCCCCCCCCCACCCGTTATCCCCTGCCCCCACAAAAGAAACCTGTTTAAGAAATAATTTCTCCGTAATGAAATGGTCTGTTCGTAATATGCAACTACATGTTTTTGCTCCGCTTTGAGAATAATCAGCCGGCAATTAACACAAAGAGGGTCGAGACAAAGGCAATGAAATTAATGACAGACGAACACGCACGTGCTTGTACACACACACACACACACACACACACACACACACACACACACACACACATGCACATGCACGCATGCACGCATGTATGCACGCACGCACGCACGCACTCGCACCCCGCACGCACGCACGCACGCACGCACGCACGCACGCACACACACACACACACACACACACACACATGGCCACACGACATATGGCCGCACACACAAATGCGCTCTCAAAACGCACAGAGAGAGAGAGCAGGTTGAGAGAGAGAGGAGAGAGAGAGAGAGAGAGAGAGAGCGAGCGAGAGAGAGAGAGAGAGAGAGAGAGACTTCAGACTTCAGATTTTTATTCAGTAAGGCCATCGGCCCATTTTGAAGGGGAATGAGCACAATCATTCACATTATAATGTGTAGGAAACGAAATCACTAGTCACGAGAGAGAGAGAGAGAGAGAGAGAGAGAGAGAGAGAGATCAGACTTCAGATTTCAGGTGGTTTATTGTTCAGACGTTGTGTCCATACAATCGAGTGAGTCATTATGAATATATCATTGTGGAGCTTTTCTGTGACGTCGTTACACACACTATAATACTTTAGAACACCCCCTCTCTCTCTCTCTCTCTCTCTCTCTCTCTCTCTCTCTCTCTCTCTCAAGTAGACAGGAATGTAACACGTAAGTGCGCAAGCACTCACAAAACGCACGCAAGCAAGCACACATGCACACAGTCAACACATTTACGCAACTGAACGGGAGATGACGCGTGAAAGAACAGTAGGCCAGCAGCCCGTCAGCAATACGTGACAACAAATCCAACAATGAATTTATCCACAGTCGCACGTGAAATGACGGTGATCCAACATGTTACTGCGGAGTCTGAAGGCATAAAAAATAAACTGGGCCAGATTCACTGTTGATGTTGGTATAGTGGTATTGGGAATGGTTGATTTCTGCGATCTGTAGAACAACATATTGAAACCTGACAGATCTTTCTTCCGTAGGTCGTCACATATCGGGCAGAGGAGCTCCACGCTCTGCGTGCTGACACGAACTCTGTGTTTGTCGTCGGTGCAGGCCATTGTCTGCGACACTGCAGACTTGAAGGACCGCACCACCCGTCTGGAGAAAACCTGTGAGCAGCTGGCGGAGAGAAACAGGAGGATACGGCAGAGTCTGTCGAAGATCTGCAAAAAGATCTGACGGACCTACGGAAACGGTACGATGAAGAGAACTGGATAAGTTAGAAGCCTTTTCGCGCCGGGACAACCTTGGTGTTTTCGGCCTTGTTGAAACTCCTGGTGAAACTTTTTGAGTCGTGTGCCACCAAAGTGGTGGAATCTTTGAAGGATACTGTGCCAGGAAAAAACATGGTTGGTGGATGACACTGTGCGCGCTCACAGAGTGGGTCAAAAACCAAACTTGGCGTCAATGGCTGCCAACCGTAATCCCTAACCCCAAAACCCGCCCAATATTGTCAAATTGTTGCGTTGGCGAGACAAGATGGACGTCTTGACGAAGGGACTATGGTGCTAAAGCAAAAGGGAATTCAGGTTGCAGGCGATTTGACATCGAGACAGTCGGAGCAGATCAGAAAGCAACGCGAGAAAGGACTACATGCTTACTACAAGGGCAACAAGCTGGTAGTCGCGGGCCCTCTGCAGCAACGTTCCGGCAACGGCAGCACCGACAACTCACGCCGCCACAACGGAGCTTCCAGTCATCCAAGATAGGGGGTCAGTCGGAAATCTTAACCTCGGAAGCAGGTCACCTGTCCGTGGCAACAGCGCGACCACCAGTGGGCCGTCCTCAAGCCACCAACACGCGTCACCCCGACCCCCAAAACGAAGGCGCCCACCCAGCTCCCCCAACGATGCAGCTTCAGCAAAACCGAACCAGGCATGATGTGTCGGCCAAGCCCCAGGTTTGAACACAGTCCAACGTACTGTAAGCCCTTCACTTTCTTTCTTGTCCGGAATATTGACGGCTTTTGGAACAAATTTTTCCGACCCGGATTTCTTAAATTACGTTAATAAGTTTGACTTTGTGTGTTTATTTGAAACTTTTCGCAACAGTTCGTCCCCCCCCCCCCCCCCCCCCCCCCCCGCCCCCCGGATTGCTGGTCAGCTTTTCATGTTTTTCCTCTTCTGCTGTGAAACTTTCACGTCGAGGTAGGAGCAGTGGTGGTATTATCACTTTGATACGTAAAGAATATGAAAAATTTGTATCGCGTGTTGAGGTTTCATACGACCACGTTCTTGTTCTAAAATTAGATAAATCACTCCTTGGAACTGTCAGTGACGTTTTTCTTGTAGCTTGCTGCTACACACACACACACACACACACACACACACACACACACACACACCTACATCACACACAATCACTAGATCTTTACAATCACATAATTTCTTCTCATCACGAAACCACCTCTTTTGTCTGTGACAGACAACCTATTTTTCCTGAACAAAACAATATTTCTCTTTTTGTGTTTACCGTCAGCTGATATCTTGATGCTGCACCACAAAATGTTATTTAAATGCTTTTGAAGACAAACCGCCGATTCAAAGAGTAAAGCAATGTAATCCGCCAACGTCGGGAATAACCAATTCCGTAAATAAAATCAGGAGTTATTGTTTGCACCATAGCGTCCCTTCTTTATCTTTCCAGGGCTTATTTGTTAATGAACAATGAAAACGTACTTGGCTTCAAGCATCTCTTCCACGGCACCCTGAGGTTTTCGTAAAACT
>JADBJO010007835.1:5000-12500 GCA_016801955.1 Conus betulinus
TCTATGCATCTCTCTGCCTCTCTCTCTCTCAGTCATCTCCCTCTCTCTCTGATCTCTCTCTCTCTCTCTCTCTCTCTCAGTTTCTTTTTTTCTGCATCTCTCTCAGTTATCAGTCTCGTTTACGCTTTTTCTCTTTCGCTTGCCATCTTTCATCTATCTCAGCATCGTGTGTGCATGCTTTATTACGTTTGGCATCAATTTAAGTGGTTTTTTATCTTTTTTTTTTTTACTTTCTTTCTCTCGTTTTCTCTTCTCTGTCTGTCTGTCTCCTCTGTCTGTCTGTCTTGTCTGTCGTCTCTCTCTCTCTCTCTCTCTCTCCTCTCTCTCTCTCTCAGACTATCACCCTCCCCCCCCCCCTCCCTCACCCACCCCCCCCCCCCCCCCCCCCCCCCCCCCCCCCCCCCCCCCCCCCCCTTCCCGAGACCAACGTCTCTCCCTCTCGGTTTTTTTTTTTTAAACTCGGTCGCTCTGAATCGATCCCTCTATTATATTCAACTTGTTCTGTTCAGTCTTTCTTGTTTTTCAGTCTTATTCGTCCAGAATATCAGCGCATGTGTATAGTTCATGCGAAGAACGGTGTTCGTTTAGCTGCAGGCGTTTGGATTTTTCTTTTCTCTGTGTGTGTATGTGTGTGCTCAGTTCAGTTCAGTTCAGTTCAGTCAGTAGTTTTATTTAACGTCTTTTCATCACAAGATGATTTTAGATCTATATGTGTGTGTGTGTGTGTGTGTGTGTGTGTGTGTGTGTGTGTGTGTGTGTGTGCGTGCGTGCGTGCGTGCGTGCGTGCGTGCGTACGTGTGTGTGTGTGTGTGTGTGTGTGTGTGTGTGTGTGGTGTGTGTGTGTGTGTGTGTGTGTGTAACAAAATTTATTCTTTCAGGTTCACATTCGTCGTATACTTTTATTCCACCATCCTTCTGCTCTTTCTCCTGGGTCTTTATCCTTCCGTCCTTATCTAACAGTCATTGGCACTGGGTGTCACACATTCCCTCGCCCATCACGGCTGTGGGCACTCCGCAGCTAGAGGCCTTTCCAGATGGGTAGGCCCGATCACCGCTGGACAGTCCACAGTAGCTTGCGAATCGCCATGCCTGGTCAACGTCTTGAATATGTAAATAGGGAAGATACTAGGGGCAAGCGCACTGGATGCCGACGTTCCGCCTGAATTTAAATAACTAAGTAATGGGAGATCGCAAACCTCCACCACGATCGGAAAGTCCTTCCTTGACTGCATTCGGGTTCTTATTCTGACCCGCGCCAAATCTTACAAGTCCACCGTAGACATCATACATCTTAAAGTTATGTCATGTTACCATTGAACTCCACACATTAGTTCTGGAGGAACTTTAGAAATGTCAAAAAGACGCCATCTTGGCAATCTAAAAGGAATGAAATGAGTGAGTGAGTTCTTTAATTTAGAGTCTGTTCACACTTGGGGATATTAGACTTTAAAGAGAAGAAAAAAAAAGAAAAGAAAGGAGCAAGGGGTAGGGGGGAGCGTTTATAAAACTCTATTAATTTGATGCATGCAAAGCACTTTTGCTCTTGGCACAATTCCTGGTTTGTGGGTTATTGTTTTGATACAATCATGTACAGTCTCAGCCACGTCTAATTCTTTATATAATGACGTTAATACTGAACAATGAAAAAGAATATGGTCCACTGATAGAAGGCTTGAACAATCGCATGCTACAGTTTGGAAAAAACTTTTTTTCTGCAAATTCAGTCGAAGCTTGTCTATGAAATATGACAAATGTCGTGGACATGATAAGATTTCATACTTCTCTGGAAATTGTTCATTGTTTACGAATTATTCTAATAACGAATTAATTTCTTGAACATCAAGTTTTAATTACTCTCAGGTGTTTTTTCTTAATGCACTATCTCTAGCTAATTTATCAGCTGTTTCATTACCAGATATGCCACAGTGTGATGGAATCCAGCAAAAAGATGTCCCAATTCCTTCCAACATAAAAACATGCATATAATATCTTATTTCAAAAGTACATCTTTTCTTATGTTTGATTCTCAGTTTTGCCAGCTATTAAGCTCTGACTTGAAATCAACGCGGAAAAGTATATTACAGACAGCAGTGTTATTGTCACACATGAAAATCAACGCTATAAGCATAGCATACATTTCTGCCGTAAATATGGAGAACCCTTTCCAATGAGAAAAGGATCTACGAATCTTCAGCAACGGAATCATAAAACATTTACAGTGTTATTTTCTGTTGATTGTAATTTCTTCAACAGGGTTTCTAGAGCATTGAAATAAACCTCTTGCCCGTAAATGAGCTTCGATCGAACTAATTAGTGTCTAAATGTAGTAGATTTCTGGTATCTTGACCCCTATGGATGTGCATTAATTATTAGTAGTAGATTTAGCCTTTGTCTTGCGTCACTTACCAATTTCTCAATGTACAACCGCCAGTTTGATTTACAGGTCAAGGTCACACCCAGAAATGTTACATTTCGTGAGTATTCTAATATTTTCTCATTTAATACTAGCTGAAGCAAATATTTAAGATTTTCCCCCGTTTTAAAAAAATCGTTCGTTTTTTTTTTTTTTTCTCCAAACAATGTAAGCCTGTTTTCAGTCATATATTTGTTGATTTTATCTATTTCCAGCCAGTATATTGTTTTAACATCATTCATTGCTCTTTTTTTGTGTGCTTTCTAATAATGGTATTCAACCCAATAGCTATGTCATCAGCATATTGCACTAAATATATATTATTGGATATTATCTTGGAAAGGTTGTGAATAAGTATAGTGAATAAGATTGGTACCATCGCGGAACCTTGTGGAATTCATATGTTAATGCCTCTTGAAATAAGAATAGACTCTGCCTATTTTTGTGCAAATAGATCTTCCACTTAAGAAACATTCTATGTACTGATATGATAATCCACTTATTCCAATATTCTTTAACTTGTAAAGCAGACGTGCACGCCCAACACTGTCATATGCTTTTTATGTCGAAAAAAAGTAGCTAATGTGCTGTTACGTCGCGCAAATTGTTTCTTTTAACGTGGGTTGTAATCTTTATAAGACGATCTATCGTGCAACTACCTCTTCGAAAATCTGCTTGATTATTTGGGATTATGTTCCGTTTTTCTCAAAATAATGCACAAGACGCTTTTCAATAATTTTTTTTAACAATTTTCCAGCATGCGAGGGTCTATTGGTCTATAACTTTCAAACCGAAGACCTAGATTTATTTGTTTTTTTTTTTAGGAATACGTATCACAACTGTCCTCTTCCAGATGCTTGGCAGAGTTTTATTTTGCCAACATTTTTGATCAAATGGGTGAAATAACGCCTTCCAGGTCTCAGGCAAGTGGGTTAACAACTGGTATGAGATATCATCAAAAACCAAAAGCCGTTTTGTTAGAAGAGAAGGATTCCAGAGTTTCACTCAAGCCTTCATAAGAAATAGGAGAATTTAAATGGTGTTGCTAATCTGGAACAGGATCTTAATATATGGATTTTTTTTTCTCTTCGTTTTCTCTCTGTAAGACTGGATATCTGAACTAAGATTGGACAAAATATTATATTTTCCGAGAATACATTAACAACGCTTCTGCTTTATCCATGAACGTTGGTACAACATTATTTTCTTTAATGGGAAATGATGGCAGATTACATCTATTCTTCATTTCTTTGACTTTTTTCACACCCTATGCATATCTTTTGATTCCGAAACTCCAGACAAACAAAAAGTGGAAAAATAGACCCTTTTTGGCTTTGGCAATCACCCTATTGGAGTTATTTTTAGCACGTTTGGTTTCTATAAAAATTTTCATCTCCTCGGTCCCTTTCATAAGCTGCTTTCTTCAGAGACACTGCTTCTGCACATTCTTCATTCCACCATCCATTACCAGAGTATTTATTTTCTATTATATTATTATTACACTTAGGGCCTGATTTCCAGCTGCTAATAAAATAGCGTGGCTCAGATTGTCATAAAATGCCAATATCATCATGTTCTATATTGTTATGATCCATTATTAACAATGAGGATTGACCGGCAGCCCAATCAGCTTTGTTGTAAAAAAAAATGGAATTATATCGTCAATATCCTTATCTTCATCAAAAACCTTTTAATTCAATAATAAAATAATAGGAAAACGGTCACTCCCCAAGGTGTCTTCACCTCTTAACCGGCATGCATTAACTACTGAATCTGGTGATGCCAAAGTCAATTTCAATAGCAGTGGGTCTATGAGTAGACAGACAACTCCGCTACTCTGCTAAAGCTACCATCATTTAACAAGACTAAGCCAGAATCCACTATATTTTCAAATAGACGATGACAAGTTGTTTGAGAACAAACAGGTTTCCAAAACGGAGCATGCCCATCGAAGTCTCCTATGATAATAACTTTTTTGTTAGTCAAAGAAAGATGTTTTATCCAATCTGAACTATCAGCAATTTGGCCGTTTGGATAATAGATAGAAATTACCACAACACTGGTTTCCTTATTAATCTAAAAAAAATGCAGCAGTAGAAAAAAGCTCTTAAGTATTATTGGGAATGTCCAATGCATTATAAGAAGAGAAGTATCAGCCAGTTCTTATGCGAATGTAGTTTGAACCTTGTTTGTGGATTTTTTTTAAACAACTGTATAAGGGTGGAAAGAAAAAAAAGTTCGGCTCGACGTTTTTAAAGACTGTAAAAGCAAGAATGTCACAATAACTTGAAGAAATGTGAGATTCAAACTGAAGTAAGTTTTTTAACACAAATCTACTGTTTCATTGGAATATAGAAAGACTGTCATCATCTGGCTTCATGTTAAAAAGTAAATCAAATGTTATTACTTACAGATTGCCGCCAAATCGGTTTTAGAATCTGTGTAAATTCCAATCATGCTGAGATGGAGCTGCCAGGGAGCGTGAGGTTTGTAGTAATGGTAGTCGACAGGGAATTCGTACGTTCATGGTACCACCCGAAGGGGTTTGTCTCGTGCCTTTCGTCTCCATGCACTTGTCTGAAATTATTTTCCGGTGGGTCGCTCCCAAAGAGCCGGTGGATATGTCGCCCCAAATTTCTTGCAGGTACACTGGTACCTTTGTTGGATGGGTGGATGGGATTTCTAGTGAAGGTTCTGTTATGAGCTGGAAGCTTTTCATGTGAGAGGACCGATCAGAAAGTAGACAAGCGCTGCACGTTTTTCCGTCTACGTTCCAGAGTCGTGTCTTTAACAGGGGCAATCCATCCTACTCTCCACAACGTTGGTCTTTGGAAGTTGATTTTTGATCTGTTGAACAACGCTGATCAGTTCCTTTGATGCCACCCTTGGATCTGATACCGGAGTGAAGGGCGAAGGGAACGGAAGAGCTGCTTGGCTGCTACCGTTGACCACACCGAGTTTCGAAACCGTCTCTCTCAAGTTTACTGTCATATCACTCTGGCATCTGACAGTTTCTTCAAACACATCAATCTTTTTTACAGAGTGTTTCAATGAGTGTTGTTAATTTTTTGAGTGAACTTACGTTTGTGTTGTCCGCCAATGCACCTTGATCGTCTTTTTTCCATTACAATCCTTCTCTTGATCGTTTTTCCGATCTTGGTGCGCTCGCGCTTCAGCACATTCTTAAGTAGATTTTCTTGTTGTCCACGTTTTTGTTGACCTATATTTGTTGATTCTTCGGTTTAGTGGCGTTCATCTTGCTTCCCATGCTACGAGATCTTGTACGCCTGGTCATATTCACTATTGTTACAAAATATACTGGAGACAAATCTGTTGACTTCTAAACTCTATCCGCCATCTTGCGTGACCAATCTAAAAGGAAAGAAAAAAAATGTCTGGATCCGTCCTTTCATCCGGGTCTTCCCCACAATCCAATGACTGGGCCCTTGGGCCACATTCTATCATTCCACCATATTTTCTGAACATTGGTTCTGTAGTGCTGATTCAGTCTTGCTGACATACAGAAGAGGTGAATGAAAATAAAACATACCTGGCGAATGGAGAGAGGAGAGAGAGAGAGAGAGGGGGGAGGGAGAGGACAGACAGTGAGAGACAGACAGACAGACGCGGACAAGAAGAAGAAACAGATAGAAAGAGTGGGTGGGAGGAGAGAAAGAGGGAGTGAGAGAGAGAGACACAGAGGAAGAGGGAGAGAGAGAGAGAGAGAGAGAGAGAGAGAGAGAGAGAGAGAGAGAGAGAGAGAGAGAGAGAGAAGGACAGGACAGACAAACAACATAGACAGACAAGATAGACAGACAGAGCCACGCAGACTGGCAAGGTAATGTAATATTGCTTATAGCCCAGCCGACCGCAAAGGGCCATATCAGGGCTGTCACCGCGTTCAGTCAATTCACAAGGTATCATGAAAAAAAAAGAAAAAAGAGAAAAAGAAAATCACACAACCCTTTAAAATACATCTTTTAAAAGCACACCGGAATCTTTGTTTAATTCTTTTTTTCTTCCGTAAAATCGCGGATCAGATGAAAAATATTAATCTTCCTCGGGAATTCAAGATCACACTAGGTGAGACATCTCTGAACAAGGTTTTCATGGACTCTGCTGTAAAATGTCCATGTCTCACATCGTGAGTATCCCAACACTCAAAAAGAATATGTTTCACTGTGAGTGGTACATGACATGGAATGCACCACAGAGCTTCTTCACCTTTAAAAGACAAGAATCGGTGTAAAAAGGAGTGGCCTGTGCCAAACGACACAAAAGTGTCTCTTCGTTATGGCCGCTCCGGGAACATGGTATAAATTCTTTCGGGTTTGGATGGATTGTGTACGATTTGTTATCCGTCTGCGAGTTCCTTTCCTCTTGCCAGAGGTCTTTGACATAAGCCTGTGTCTTGGGTTTCAGATCAGCGTGAGAGAGACGGACAGTCCGCTCAACTGTTTCTTTGTTGCACTCTTGGTAAGTTGATCAACAATCTCGTTGCCTAGAATGCTCACATGGCTAGAAACCCAAGTAAAAATATGTTGTATCCATCTGATTTCAGAGAGGTGTACAGTCCGTATAATTTCGACGGTTGAGGATGCTTGAGGTTACAGCTGGCAATAGCCTCCAAAGCAAAAAAGGAGTCCGACAAAATAAGGAAATCTTTATGCTTCGATTTAGAGACAATTTCAAGAGCCAGGGCCAAGGCTGTCAACTCAGCAGTGTAGATGGAGCTGTCAGCGGGAATGTACACAGACAGACGGAAACACACAGACAAGAAGGAGTAGGAAGAGGAAGAGGAGTAGGAGGAGAGAGATAGATAGAGGGAAGGAGGGAGAGACAGTCAGGCAGACAGACAGACAGACAGATACAGACACAAACAGACAGACAGACAGTGACAAAGAGACAGACAGACAGAAAGATAACTAAGACGCACAGACAAGAAGGAAAAGGAGGAGGGCAAGACAGAGGAGGACAGAGTTAGAGACAGACAGACAGACAGACAAAAAGAAAGAGACATGTACTCAGACATAGACACACAGACAAGAGGAAGAAAACGAGGAGGAGAGGAGGAGGAGAAGAACAAG
>JADBJO010007835.1:17500-22500 GCA_016801955.1 Conus betulinus
ATCATGCTACGTATCATTCATGAAACGAAAAATACACAAATTTAGGGACGAATGGAAAATAGACACGCAGTTACATTATTTTATGAAATTGCCATTCCCTGAATTGTGAGAGCTTTGAACAAGTACAATGAAAACTTCTGAATAATTCCTTATCAGATGAGGCAGTTAATGACATCGTTCACTATATCATTTGTGGCCTATAAGAATTTTCCAGGCTCATTGTGAATTTTTTTTTCGCACAAAACGGAATGAAAAAAATGAGAGAGAGAGAGAGAGAGAGAGAGAGAGAGAGTATGCATATACCCCCATCCCCCCCCCCCCCCCCCCCCACACACACACACACATACACACACAAGCGTGCACACTCATGCACTCACACATGCACACACACACACACACACACACACACACACACACACACGCACGCACGCACGCACGCACGCACGCACACACACACACA
The DNA here is from genome assembly GCA_016801955.1 of Conus betulinus. NCBI lineage: Eukaryota > Metazoa > Mollusca > Gastropoda > Neogastropoda > Conidae > Conus > Conus betulinus. The sequence continues at coordinate 17,961 of JADBJO010007835.1, forward strand.
CACACACACACACACACACACACACACACACACACATACACACACACACACACACGACATGGGGTCCACTGTCTATGTAGGAAAGAAAGGAAATCATTATTAACGGTGTTGCTACAAACCTCTGTAGCGAAAATTCCTTTATCTACCACATTCATTTCCTAGAATAAGCATAGTTTATACGGTCATTTTCATCTGTATGATTCACACTTAAGAAAACGACTGTCAGACAAAATCAAAACTTCAGACATTAACCAAAGTAGCATTAAACAGCACATAAGTCGTAACATTGATAGTTTTGTACTCAAGGCAAAAGCTGTCTAATTTTATACGCTTCGGCAATGAATTTAGCAGAGATCTTAAGAGCTCTTCATCATCAATCATTAAGACTTCAGAAACACTTTGTCTGTTTATAAAAGGCGCCTGAAATAATTTACATTTTCTGCGAACTTCATTGTATGCAACACACTTGAAAAGAAAATGATATTCATTTTCCACAGCATTCATGGTACACACCTTACATACGTTATCGGTTTGTAACCCTTGCATAAACCAGACTTTATTTGCATTTAAACCTAAAGTTCTAGTTCTAAATCTAGCGAGCATATCTCTATGCCATTTACGCGTTATAACTAGTAAATACTTTTCTGGTTGCAGGTTACTGTTAAATTTTAAGAAACCAATCATACTTTTCTTTTCCTTCCATCTGTGAGTGCCAGTTTTGCTGAAATATACATATTAGCCTATTTTCAGTTCCGAAATAAACAAATTATCATCTCCCACTTCCTGACTTAACCAAACTATGCCAAACCCGTTTTCAGTAAGAACAGTTTTTACCTTTGTCACCCAGTTGCACTTTCCTGTTTCATGCTGTTGTAACAGCATCTCATATGCTTGTCGACATAACCTAGTCAATGGTAATTTCAACAGTCTTAGCCAATATCTTATGGATTTCAGTTGGGTGCGTATGTAAAGTGGGTATCTGCCTGCTTCTCCATATACCATTTTGTTTGAGGAATGCAATGGGATATTCATGAAGCGTTTAATTGCAAATGTGTGAACTTTTTCCATTTGGAAGTTATCAGATAAACCCCAGACTTCTGCTGCATAAGTCAGCATGGGCTCAATTTGCGAATCGAAAAGTTTCCAAAATATCGACGGTTCAATTGTATTTAGTTTCCTTAATGATCTTAGTATTTGTACCACTCCTTTTTTCCCTTTTTTATACGTTTCTGACCACCCCATATTCAGACTTAATTTAGTTGTAAATATCATTCCTAAATATTTATAATTATTTGTTACTTTTACTTCTTCTTCCCCGTACACCATTTTTCATGTCTGGACAGATGACCACCCATCCTGAAAATCATGACATTTGTTTTTTCAAGATTAATCGTTAACTGCAGTCTGTCCGCTTCCTTTTGCAAAATGTTAAGTTGATTTTGGAGACCAACAACTGTGTCAGAAAGGAGAATAACATCATCTGCGAACAACATCAGAAAGACTTCAACAGCATTTGGAATCATTTGTATACCGTGCCTGCCTCCTTTACTAATTTCAATTGCTAATTCATTAATGAAGAATGAAAATAACTGAGGACTCAGTAGGCATCCTTGTTTTACCCCTCGTGGGCAACTGAAAAATTCTGAATACATACCTTTGTCACGGACACAAGACAAGACTGAATCATATATTCCTCTAAGAGCTTTGTACATTTTCCCGTTAATTCCTGATTTTCTCAAAATGTTCCATAAAATATTTCGGTTCACAGAATCAAATGCCTTTTTAAAGTCTACGAAAGCCACATAAAGTTTACTGTTTTGTAGAAGATATTTCTGCACCATCGCATATAATGTGAAAATATGGTCCACAGTACTATAGTTTCTCCTGAAACCTGCTGTTCTTCTATTATCTTTTCTTCATTTCCAGACCACACAGTTAATCTTCTGTTTAATATGTATGTATATATCTTACTAACAATACTTGTTAAAGCTATTCCTCTGTAATTGTCTGGCATATTTATGTCTCCCTTTTATAGATTGGAACAATGATTGATTTTGACCATTCTTCTGGGGAAAATTCCTTTTTCAAAAATAATATTAAACAAAGCAGCAATGAAATCAAGTAGAGCTGAATTTGCATTTTTAAACATTTCGCTAACAATTTTATCTGGCCCAGCACTCTTTCCATGTTTTTTAACTATGTATACCACTAATAACTTCTTGTCTGGTAATAGGGTCATTAAATAATGGCTCTTCGACTTCATCGATGAAGTCAGCTGATTCCATGTCTTCCTGATCATGACTATCAAAGTTGTTAAACACATCAAAAAAGTGTTCATACCACTGCTGACAACTGATTTCATTGTATACGATACTTTTCTTATTTATTGTTCTTATAGTTGACCAAAATTGTTTCGGGTTGTTTGTTGACTGTTTCAGTTCATTAATTTTGTTTTCATCCCATTTATTCTTTTTTGCTTTTTTGAGGTCAGAGTACTCTTTTCTTTCTTTTTAACAAAGGACTCCTTTTGTGCCGTTCTGTATTCTACTGATTTAGCTCTCCGAAAACTTTGTAACAGTCTCTTCACTGCCTTCTTTTTATGTTTACATTCACCATCAAACCAATCATTGCATTTTTTCTCATTACTCCCCACTGTTCTCACCATACATGCTGCTGCACTATACATAGCATTGGTAAATATTTCTACAGCATTACTGATATTTGTATTAAGATTCTGATATGCACAATTCAAACACTCCATAAATTCTTCAGAATCAAGTTCACATTGGTAAGTTTCAACAAAATCATCTGACCATATAATCTTTTTTTCTTTATGAGTCTCTGTTGGCATATGTTGCTTATCATTTGCTGGTAGACTTTTGTTCAAAAACAGTTCAACTGGTAGATGCGAAGAATACAAACTATCACCAACATGTAAATTACATAGGTTTAACAACTCATCAGACACTATAAAATAATCAATTACACTGCACCCTTGAGATGAAACAAAAGTAAATTCACCATCAACATCCTTGTCAACAGATCCATTAACAATAACTAAATCAAACAAATAACAAAATTCCAGTAGGGATTTTTCCAAAATTGTTAATGATACTATCTTTAGAACAGCGTGTCGCACCAACTCTATCTTCATCCTCACAATCCTCTGCTGGCACATAATTTCTCATATCTTCCTCTCTCACTTGCTCACACCCTGTTCTGGCATTCATGTCACCACATACCATAATATACACATCATCAGTATTTACACACTGTAATACATTTTCTTCAAGCATATGAATACCATTTTTTAAATGTGTATGATTATATGCTGGTCCTCCTTCAGGAACAATATAGCAGGAAATGGCAACCATGTCTTTATCAGTATTCAACAAATCTTTTTTTATTCTAACTGCAATAGCATTATCACATTCCAGTTTTACTTCTTCCACATAATCTGAAAAACATTTTTTAACAAGGAAGAGGACACCACCTGAACTGCGACCTTGGGATGAAAGTTTTTTGGCAGGAGCACTGAATTTAACATAATTATGGAATATATTGTTCAAATCAAATGAGCTGTCAAGAAAGGTCTCTGTTTAAGCACACAAAATCGTACGACGTGACAAATTTAACAAAAGAAATATCATTCAATTTTTACACGCAAGTTTTCAACATTATAATTTAAAAAAGAGAAACCAGATGTCTGACAGTCCGCTTCGCGTCATTTTATTGCACGAGCGAAGATTTCTGTCTGTCACAGAGCTCTTCCTACTGTCACTGGCACGCAAATAACCGTGCAAACCTGTTTGACTCTGTGATCTGTTGGGCCCACCTCTCCGTGCAGCACGAGACTGACTGCCACTGTTACTGACGTCACTCAGGCGAGAAGTCGACCTGACCTGACCCTGCGTCGACACGGTCGCCACGGTGTGCTGCTGGACGCTGATTGGAAGAGCCGGTCACGTGACCACCACCAGGGGAATCCCCGTCATGGTTGCGGTCGCCGTGTTGACCCCTTTCTGCTGCCAGGTGACGCGAGGTTTCCCGGTGATCCCCGGGCATGGAGGGGGCTGGCACGGTTGGCGTAGTCATCGTCGGTGGTGTGTCCGTCGTAGTCACCGTGCTCCTCGCAGCTGCCGTCACCTCTGCGTACGTCCTTGGGTCAGGCCTCTTTGGTCCAATGGTCATCTGCCCCCTGACGAAGTAGGCTGACTTGCCCTCCCTTCTGGCCTGTGCCGCAATGTCAGCCTGCCTTCGTGTCAAGTCGTTGGCAACACGAACACCTTCTTCTTGTAGCTTCCCCCTGTACTCTTTGTCAGTTAGAATGTTCATTTTGTTCTTCCAGTTTTTGAATTTCACGATCATTGGTCTCGGTTCATTATTCCTAGCCCGTCCCACACGATGTGCTCGTACAATATCATCTTCTGTCCATGTCTTGTCCCCCTCTACACTGTTCAAAGCTGTTATCACAGAAGTGGCACACATGTTATAATCTTCTTTGTCAGTTATTTGGGGAATTCCGAAGAATCTCAGATTA
>JADBJO010007835.1:25000-35000 GCA_016801955.1 Conus betulinus
ATTGATTAATTGATTGATTGGTTGATTGATTATCGATCGATCGAGTGAACGATCGATCTCATGATTGGTTTATTGATTTCAGTCAGTCAGAGGATCCACCTGCCAACCCATTTTAGTTAATGATCATTTGACGAGCGGTTATCAACGTCAGAGATGTTCGTTCATCTAAGCTTATGTTTGTAAATATTATCTTGTCCTGCTCTGCAATCCACGTCCCCTAATCTCCCACACTTCAAACTTCTCCCTCTACAGACCCCTTCTCTCTCTCTCTCTCTCTCTCTCTCTCTCTCTCTCTCTCTCTCTCTCTCTCTCTCTCTCTCTCATCTCCCACTCCCACTCCCTCATCTTAATCTGTTCCACACACGGTTTCTGAAAGAGGATTTGGAGCTCAGGCTCCCTCTCCATTAGCAATTCCTCAGCTGGGGATCTGTGGTGTGCAGAAGCAACAGAATGTCTCCGCGGTCTCCGCGGTCTTTAAGTAACGTGTTTTGCATTTCGTGAATCCCAGCTTTCGTAGGGTGGCGGCGCGAAAATGGATGTGTTGTGAATTGGCAATGAGGTTTGAATTGATGACTGATACATCCCAGTGTTCATCCCCTTGTTCCGACAGGGGGAAAGCGACAGGAAGAGACGTTTGTGACCAGTTGAACACTTCCCCTCCTCCCCCTCCTGCCTGCCCACCCAACCCTGCCATTTCCAGGCCACTCCGTACAGCTGCCTTTGCATCAACGGAGACAATTCCAAGAAAAATGTGTGGCAATTAATCAAAGTTACGGTTTCTGGTTTACTGATGAAAAAGAAGAGCAGGACATCTCCGAAGATTTCCTTTCTAGCTCTTTAAGACAGCACGGATTTCGCTGGCGTTGAAGATACAGTGAATCTTCTTCTTTTTTTTTTTCTTCTTTTTTCTTTCTTCTTCTTCTTCTTTTTTTCTTCTTTTTTCTTCTTTGTTCACTCAGACAGGAAGCCCAGAGGCACTGACGAAGGCTGCTGTACGGCGGCGGAGACCCCCCAGTAATCCATAAAGATTTTCCCTCATCGGTGTGTTGGCAGGTCAGGCGTCTGCCCTTAGCTTTTCATAGGTGGGACAGTCCTGCAGGAAGTGTTCCACTGTCATTGGGGCTGTACCGCATGCGCAGCCTGAAGACTCGCTATTCTGGAATTTTGTGAACATGTAATGCCTCAGTCTGGAGTGCCCTGTCCTCAGTCTCACAATGCTCATTTGGTCTGATCTGGGTGCATCCTTCTTGCTGAAGTCTGGGTGCTGCTTAAGCCATCTACTTTTTTTTTTTTTCTCCTTGATAATACCTTTGATTTCTTAAAAGGAGACTTCCTGTTCCAGTTTGGGCTGCTGTCCTCCTTCCTTTGCCAGTTGGTCAGTATCCTCATTGCCATATATACTGCAGTGTGAGGGTATTCATTGGATAAAGGGTATTCTCAGTGGACTGCTGCAGGATGGCCAGGGTAGAGACAAGGGAGTCGAGTTCCTTGTTTTGAGGATTTTAAACAGTCTACAGTACTGATAAAGCATCGGAGAAGATGACGACTTTAGTATGTATGGCCCCCCTCTATTCTCATACAGGGTTCTGGCCGCTGACTGTAGCAGGAGCAATGGAGACCATCCCCAACCATGCGGGATCCCCGGATATGAGGATTAGCTGCGATATACAAGTTAGGCCTGCCTGGTCGAACAAGCAGTCCCGGACCAAATGGCGATGTTCCTAGCAGGACGGGGCGGGATAACAGGTGGCACTGTTATCTCCACTGAAACACGCCATATAGCCAGTGACAGGAGCATCACGTGATCAAGAGCCGCGCTATAAGCTCTTAGCCCTGGGAAAGGACACCCCCAGTGAACAAACCATCTCCAGCTATGGACAAATAGCCGGGAAGGTTGCACTCGTCAGCCCACTAAAGCGACCAGTCTAGGAGAGCGTTCACTCTGATATCAACACAAGCTGAAGTCGGATATGCTGGTCCTGACTTGTCAGGGGCATAATGGCAGCACAACGCATCCACACTCATACGACATGAAGTGAATGATGAATAGAAAGAGGCTGAATCAGAGACCGTGTGATGGAAACTGTCGTCCCTCTATCTGTCTGTCTGTCTGTCTGTCTGTCTGTCTGTCTGTCTGTCTCTGTCTGTCTGTCTGTCTCTCTCTCTCTCTCTCTCTCTCTCTCTCTCTCTCTCTCTCTCTCTCTCTCTCTCTCTCTCTCTCTCTCTCTCTGAGTACCTGAGTGTGTGTGTGTGTGTGTGTGTGTGTGTGTGTGTGTGTGTGTGTGTGTGTGTGTGTAGAGAGAGAGAGAGAGAGAAGGGGGTGAGAGGGGGGGAGTGAGAGAGGAACAAAGGAGAAAGGAGAGAGGGGAGACGTTGGCTCAGAGAGAGAGAGAGAGAGAGAGAGAGAGAGAGAGAGAGAGAGAGAGAGAGAGAGAGAGAGAGATTCTTATGGTCTCTAAAGAGGAGATTGCTTGGATACTCCAGTGTGCTTTTAGACAGTTTAATGCTGGCCGATTCTCCCGTTTAATGACATAACTTTCAAATCAGATCAGTAGGCGGAGTTCGGCGGAGACCCAGGGACTCTAATCCTGTCTTCATTCGCCAGGGGAGATAAATGTATAGTATGGCCGTGCCTTAGTGAGCTCAAAGACCAGTGACCAATTCTGGCAAATCGCATGTAAATGTGTCTGGTTCTAGTTAGTAATAATAACAATAATAATAATAAAAACATCGTGTCACTAATGACCACAATATAATTACTGTTACAATGGCACGAAATTTCTTGACCTCAAATTTATTGGATTATTTTCCGTGGGCAGTCCTGCTGTAGACGGTTGTGGCTGAGTGTGGAAGGCCAATGGCCCAGAGAGAGAGAGAGAGAGAGAGAGAGAGAGAGAGAGAGAGAGAGAGAGAGAGAGAGAGAGAGAGAGAGAGTCTTGTTCCATTATATCGATGATAGGGCAGATGGGAGGGGGGGGGGGGGGGGGGGGGGGTGAAAGGTGGCTGGAGGATGGTGGTCGGGATCCATGATGAAGGCTTGCTGTTCAGTCTTGTGGACAAAGAGCCAGTGTAACTGGGCACGGTGTCACTGTCATTTTACTGACAGTGGAGCAGAAAAGAGGCCTATAACGATGACTTTAGTTAGCCCCGTCTCACGTGCACCAGCAGAGTCCGGTCTGGAAGGAAATGTCACTGCTTGTCTGCAGAGATTGACTTCTTTTTTTTTTTACCTTTAAGTATCTCTTTCTGCAGTCTCAGTGCCTTTTCTCAGATCTCCGTAGTAACAGGGAGAGAGAGAGAGAGAGAGAGAGAGAGAGAGAGAGAGAGAGAGAGAGAGAGAGAGAGAGAGAGAGAGAGAGATCATACCTGATGCCCCGAGCCATTCCCCATCGATCGCCTGTTCGTGTTCCTACCACCGCGTGTGGGGAAAGGAGCTACCTGGGTTTGCTTAATATTCACCATCGCCAAAGGTTAAATTCCCCCCTCCCCCCCTCCAAGTATTAGAACTTTCCTTCTCAACAATTTCTTCCACGTGTTAGACTTCTTAATCTTCGTCGTCTTCTTGTTTCTTCTTGTTTTTGTTCTTCTTCCCTTCTTCTTTTTCTTTTCTTCTTCTTCTTCTTTTTTTTTTTTTTACTACTCTTCCTCCTCCTTCATCTTGTACTTCTTCTCCCCCTTCTTCTCCACTGTCCTTTCCACCTTCTTCTTCTCCTTCTTCTTCTTCTTCTTCTCTTTTCTTTCTCTTTTTACTCCTTTGCAGTGCCTCTTCATCATCGTCATCATCATCATCATCATCATCATCATCATCATCATCATCATCATCATCATCTATCACTATCATCATTGTCATCGTAGTTATCTTCGTTGTCATCAATTTCGTCATCATCATTATCATCACCAGAACCAGTGTTCAGAAAACGGTGGAATGATGGATTGTGGCCCAAGGACCAAGTCATTGAATTGTGGGGGAGACCCGGATGAAAGAACAGATCCGGATTTTTTTCGTTCTTGAACATTTCTCTGGAATTAATTTGTGGAGCTCAATGGTAAAGTGACATGACTTTTAGGTAGATGATGTCTATGGTCTTGTCAGAAACTGGTGTGGATCTGGATAGCAACCTGACCGCATTAAATAAAGAGCTGTCTGACCTTGGTAGAGTCTGCGATCTCCTGTTAGTTGTTTAAATTTAGGTCGAATGTTCACATCTAATACACTTTCCCGGTCAGTTTCCTAGTTGACGTAGTAAAGACGACTATCAGGCATTTCAATTCCCTGGCTACTGACGATTTGTTGGCTTTCCCATTTTACAAGTGCCTTAAGAGTTGGCCCAGGGATTCTCAGACAACTAGTGCATATGATAGTTAGATAGGAAAGGACGGCTAGACAAAGAGAAAGAAGTGAGGTAAAAATGAAAGAATCCAACTACCATGTGCTTAAAAGAATTAACTCTATTACAAACATGAACTTGAAAAAAAAGAGAGTTTCAAAAAGTTCCTGACAGAAAGAATACCATTGGTCTGATGTGATATTCACTTATTTTAATGTATTGACGAATCAAAGTGAAAAAGGAGAGACAGAAAACAACAAAATAAGTGTAACAGAACAGTCAATCCACAAACAGAAAACAAGAAGAGGGGCGAGGTTAGGGGAAGCTTCCGCTGATCAAATACTAGTGACAAATCTGCTATATTCCATTCAGAGTTACTGACAACATGTCGACTGACATGACGAGACGGGGTTCTCGACCTAAAAGACGAAACCTCCATCAGATAAGTTCGAACAAGCGAAAAAGGCAAGGCAACTAGTGTCGGCAAACATATTTAACAGTGCTGCGAGTGAGAGTGAGGAAGTTCGAGCAGGCGATTCTTCGGGTTTTGTGTGGCAGTGGTGATTATGTGGCCCTCATCAATAAACGAGTGGACACGCGCCCCTTTAACAAGGTCGGAACAAAATCTAGATAACATTTGAAGTGTTCTGAAAGAATCTGATGATATCGATGCAACTCAGTGGAGGGTGACATGATAGGCAATAGAATAATTGATTACCAAAATATTTCCTGGCATCTTGTTCGCAGATATTGTCATGGAGATGTGAAACTAACTGAGATCAACAGAAAGGAGTTAGCTAGGGGACTAGCTTTTCATTGTCAAAATGCAAGGTGCAAGGATGGACAATCCTTTCCTTCCTGTCAGCGAATTAGTGTGGGCAATTTGCGGGTAAATCAATCAACCGCAGAACAACATGTGCAATGCAGTGTATAGGTGTGATCATTCTGACCTCCGCACTTTCTGTGGAGTTATGAATTTACCCCCTCCTATTTCTAAAAGCAGTCATCAATGCATAAATCAAACTATTGAGCAAGCTAGTAATGCAATTATGAAAGACTGTACGAAGAAGGCAGCACAAATAGAGTATGAATTGTCTGATCCAGCCGATAATGATGACTGCAGGAACATAGATGTCAGTTGTGACGGGACATGGATGACCCGGGATCATTCTTCTAAGCCAGTGTGACAGGCTGTGCTACAGCTACTACTCATGACGCGCAGTGTGCTAATACACATGATGGCTCAGCTGGATCCACAGAAAGAAGAAATGGTAAAAGATCTGTTCTGTTCTTCTGTGTATGGCTATAAACTAAGATACAGTAAAAGACATTGGTGATGTTGATAACCGTCTTTTCTAAACACAATAGTGTTACTTTTATTCGTGTTCATCTTTAACTGCAATGCAGAAGAAGCTCTTTCCCAACTGTTCAGCTGGGTTTGTAAAACAGTGATCTTTTCAGACATTAATGCAACATCGTCAGCTAAGAGGAGAATGAAAATCTCAAGGAAATCATTTATGAACATTGAGCCGTGTCGTCCAGAATTAATAACCTCTGATGTCAATTCATTGATAAATAAGGAAAACAATATAGGACTGCATACATCACCTTGCTTAATTCCAGTCGTGCAGTGTATGTAATCAGTCAAAGACCCACCACTTCTCACTTTAGTTTTTACAGAGTCATACATGCTCGTGACACATTTATGTAATTTTCCTCTCGTTCACTTTTTAAACAAAAATATGCCATAAATACTCCTATTGACAGAATCAAAGGCTTTTTTCAAAATCAAAAAGCAACATATAATTTACGATTCAAACAAAAACTGTTTTTGCACAAACGCAATTAGAGTAGACATGTGATTTATTGTAGAATAGTTACGCTTATTTCCACCTTGGCATACACCAATAAGATTCTTTTTTCTAACCAGTCGGGAACTTCCTGTTGATAACAGTACTTATATAGTTTACTACAAATGTTACACAAGGGCATACCTCTATATTATTTGGATACTTTACATCGCCTTTCTTACATAAAGGGAGAATAATAGATTCAATCCACAGTTCTGGAAACACACTTCTGTCAAACAGAACATTGACAAAACTTTTCATTTTTTTCAAAGTTTTTTTTTCCTTATAGTCACGCCTGGCATTAGAGTAAGAGACATCATGTGGTGGAGATAATGTACGACGAGATCTTTTTAACAAATTACGAACCTTCCTTTTACCAGACTGACACTCCACATCATTCAGTCATCATCATCATCATGTTTTGTGTTAACATGAATTTGTTTTTTCATGCATTCAGCTGCATCTTTCAAGCAACTTCATTTATATTCACATCAATTACACTGATCGCCATTTCAACTGCTGAATTTCAGGGGAGCAAATTATATCACTAAATGCATTGGCGCGTCTGATTCCAAACATACTTTTCAATAAGACAGTTATAAACATACTTCCTTGCGTTGTTCATGCATTCTTTTGGAACACTGAAGTTCATCAGCAGAGGTATATGGTCAGATTCGATCCTTTCAGTTTACAATCTTCGAAAACCTTAAAAAAACATATCTCGTGACATTCTAAAGCAATCATTTACACTATTGCCTCTCTCAGAGATATATGTGTAGCGACCATTCAGATCACCCTGGCACATACCATTCAAAGCACATGAATTCAAAACGGTGCTCATACTGATCAATAGTTTTCCACAATTATTCAATGCATTACCTTCGGAATTCCTGTTTGTACATAAAGGGCTACTTACATATTGATTATCAAAAGGCAGACCATCCTCTTGTAAATCAGGCGAAAAGTTTGCAATCCGACTGTTTAAATCACCACTTACCAAAATATAAATATCATCAAGAGCAAGTACACGATCACTCACAAATTCTTCGAGCATACTTATTCCATTTTCGATGTCAAAATGTATTATAGTAAGGTGAATCTACCGGTGGTATGTAAGCACACATATACATGATGTTATAGTTTGCACAAAACAAAGATTTATCAATAATGAAGGCAAGACAGTTATGAATGAACAGAGCTCGTGTTTAACAGACATAACAGACCACCAGAACGTCTTCCACAGGCTGTAAGTTTCGTGGCAGATTTGCAAAACTTCTTGTAACCTACAAATACAGATGACTGAAAAACTTCCACGAACGTTTCATCAAAACATATACAATCAAAAGAACAAACGAAAGAGACAAAATCTTTGTCGTGTAATTTAGACAGTAAACCATTCACATTCCGACCAAGAAAAGGACAGGATTTAGAACTTGTATTTTCAATGGAACAGTTTGGGTTATCACTGGTAGCAAACATGGGGAAAGTATTGTATATGCCGTCATGATACGCGTCATATACGCCAACTGACAAAGATTCAACCTGCACGCGCTCAGTGTTTACATACACATGTTTAGTTCGGTCAGTGGCTGAATCGCTAGCGCAGCCAACCCTGGTCTAACGTTTTCCGATTGGTACGGGCAAGTTTTGTGTCATACCCGTTACACTATGACAGCAAAACCGGTGCACTCTTCAGGTTTGTTCCCTCTGTTAAGTGATCACAAAGAGTGTCTTTGGGCCGGCCAACGTCCTAATCTCATCTCCACAAGCTTGTCAGTGGAATTGACAAAATACTTGTTGCCATCTTTCAGGTGGTGATGAAATACAATTGTTGCTCGTTTACCTTCACTACGAACTGTTTTTAGGTGTGGAGTCAGCCTCCTCCTGATTTCTCTGAGACGACTAGAAAAGTCTTCACCGATGAAAATCCGACTTCCTGGAGTTTGCGATTTGCCTTTAACACTTTTTATCTTCTGTTCTGGCAATCACAGGGGAATCAGGTTTAGAACTTAACTGGTGAACCCTGTCAAACTCCGCATCACGGGACAGGTCCAGTTTGTCAGTGAGAAGGTCCTTTACTGTACCTTCACACTCGGTGGATGTCTCGTTGTCCCTCCTCGGCAAGCCATAGAAAATGAGATTATTCCGCTTGGACCGTTCCTCGAGGTCGTCCGTCTTCGTCTCCAGGTCAGCAACCCTCCGGCTGAGATCGGCGTTCCTCCTCTGCAGGTCCACGTTCTGTTCACGGAGCGTGACGAACTCCTCCCTCAGCGCCCTCAGCTCGTCCTTCATGGCCACGTATTGTAGTCCAGATGCAGGACGCGGATCTCTTCTTTAACCTTTCCAATCTTTCCAGTCCAGCCTCAAGCCCAAGGAGTTGAGCATACCTACAATGTCAGACAGAGTAGGCTGGTTTGCTGCTTCACCGGAAGTGCCACCTGAAGGGTTTTTCATTCTGTCCAAGCTGATTCTACTACTGTTTGACTGTGTACTGGACAGTCGAGACTGCCTCATGTTGTCCTTAGTCTGAGAGGAATTGTGCCCAGGATTACTTTCAACGTGCCCGCAGCGAAGAAGTAAGCTCCCAAAGTACAAATACAAGAGGAGCAAACCCAACATAACACCGTCTGCTCTTCGTGTCACCGTCAACATGGCGAAGAAGAGAGCACTTTTCTGCTTCACTCGCTTTAATACAAAGGTTTGAAAACTGGACAAAAATCAGCCGCAGACTGCTCTTAAAACTGGTGCAGCTAGTGGCATGGTGCTTCCAAAATTTTGCTGTCTAATTTCTCAGCTGAGGATAGCCCGTAACTACAACAGATCCAAGTAATTTGTCGGACATCAGAGGCAAGCATCCTCTCATGAAAAGCGACAACTCACACCCCCCAAGAGAGAGAGAGAGAGAGAGAGAGAGAGAGAGAGAGAGAGAGAGGCTGTGTAAAAACAAGATTGCTTTCATAGGAAAGAGAAAATGAGAAATGAACAGCAAAGAAGGTACAGAAAAAGAAAGAGACAGACAGACAGACAGACAGACAGACAGACAGACAAACACAGACAGCGAGAGATTCGTGGGTTTTGAAAAAAAAAAACAAGATTGCTTGGACTGTCGAATCTGCTTTTAAACCATTTATTTTCAGCTGATTACCCCGTTCAATGATAGTACTTTCAACCCCATTGCAGGGAAGAGACCGAGTGGAGAACGGCTTCAGCTTAGAAGCTCTGACCTTGCCTTTGACCATCAGAGAAGACAACTGGTACAGTACTCAACACAGTCATGCCTTGGTAAGCTCCAGGAGCAGGAACTAATACTTCCAAATCGCACGTAAATGTGCTTGGTTGTCGTTGGTGTTTTTTTTTTTAATGAGTGCGTCATTTCAACGATAACACGAACACATTGTTTTAATGGCATTGGATTTCTTGACCTCATGTATGAATTTCCGGTAATAGTACTGGCTAAAATTCACAGGGTTTTGTCATAATACAGAATGAAATATACACTGAAGTTGTTTCTCGCATTCTGTTCATCCAGCTATTTTTCGATGGGATATTTTTTTTCTGTAGGCAGTCATGCTGTTGACGGTTGTTGGCTAAGGATGCCAGACCAATGACCATGGACAGAGAGAGAGAGAGAGAGAGAGAGAGAGAGAGAGAGAGAGAGAGAGAGAGAGAGAGAGTCTTGTTCTGTTATCGATCGATGACAGAGCAGGGAGAGAAGAGGGGGGGTCGAGGAGTGGATGAGGGCTGGATCCATGGCGGAGGCTTGCCGCTCAGTCTTGTGGACCAGGAGCCGGTGTAACTGGGCACGTCATTTTATCGACAGTG
>JADBJO010007835.1:40000-57500 GCA_016801955.1 Conus betulinus
GCTGCTGCTGCTTCTTCTCCTCCTCCTCCTCCTCCTCCTCCCTCCTCCTCCTCCTCTTCTCCTCCTTTTTCAATCGTATATTTGATTTTTATTGTGTTTCGTTGTGTTCATTTTTCAGCAAAGGTTGGCATTATTAACTCGAATGTGGCTCTATCCTATGACAGTCTGTCTCCAGAAAGGGAAAAATGTTATCAAAATATAACCAAACTCCATATGCGAAAAAACATGTACATATGCACATATGCACGTACACAAAACATGCACTGTATATGCATTACACGCCATTGGATAGTAACTGCATATACGTAGCATGTAGACATTATATACGCATGTGCACCCAACATGTATATCTACCAACTCAATATGTTCGCATGTATATCACACACAGATATATGTATACCGAGCATAAACGTTTATACACCTAATAGTCCTTCGAATGAGACTATAAACCGAGGTTCCGTGTGTGAACGCACGCATAATATCTTGCACACACGTAAAATCCCATCACCAACTTTTTCGGAAGAAAAGGCCAGTTTGGCCGTTGGTATGGATGACAAATTACACATAGCATGCACCCTGCTTGAGAAATGGACAGAATGAAGGAAGTTAGGAAATTTGAGTGAACGATATTGAACGATATTGACTGGATGACACGGGAAAACGACTGAATGAAGCGCCAGCTGGCAGCTCTTCAGTCGGCACTACCCAGGTAGGCAGCCCGTTGTGTAAACGAGTGTTGATTGTAAAGCGCTTAGAGCTTGGTCTCTAGCCGAGAATAGGCGCTATATAAGTATCCATATTATTATTAATACGGGTGTGTATGTTCAACATGTATGTATATCTAACATACGTAAGCATCCATGTCCACCCTGCTACATTCAGATATACCCAGCGTGCAGGTGTTTTCCTTCAAGTGCACATGCTTCAATGCTCGTGCATACAACATATACACACACGCAGCCAGCATGTGCTCATGCGTGAATGCATGTACTCCAGAATGAACGCACAGACATGAACTCAAATCATGCTGTATTATCATCCACTTGCAACAAGGATTAAGACTTGTTGTTGTTGTTGTCCTTTTGGAACCTGATGTTTCATGCTGACACTGAGGGAAAAACGTGCGTGCGCGATCAGACAGAAACAGAGAGACAGAGAGAGACAGACGGAGGAGAGAGAGAGAGAGAGAGAGAGAGAGAGAGAGAGATTGGAGAGAGAGAGAGAGAGAGCGCGCACAGAAGTCGAACATAAAAAAAAAATGATTCTCATTCACTGTTTTAGCTGCAAACTCAAATGTAAGTTCGAATTAAAACAAATAAAAACAAATAACATCTTGCACGCCCCCCCCCCCCCCCCCCCCCACACCACCACCACCACTACCACGACCACCTGCATCATCGCCTTGAACAACTTGACTCCTTTTTTAATTCTCTGTAGTAGTTAAGAACTCAAAAATAAGCCGGTCTTTTTTTTTCCCCTTATGTCTTTTTTCTTCCTTCCCCCCATCAGTCTTGTCTCCTATTTTCCAGCAGGTGGTCTGGTTGTGGAAATCAACCAAGGACACGTTTAGCTCTGCAGCAAAGAGTAAGGAGCGCGCGCGCGCGCGCGCGCGCGTGTGTGTGTGTGTGGTTTGATGCTTTTTTTTGTTTGTTTGTTTTGTGTGTGTGTGTGTGTGTGTGTGTGTGTGTGTGTGTGTGTGTGTGTGTGTGTGTGTTGTGTGAGAGGGGGGTATTGGGGGCGCGTGCGTACGTGTGTGCATGCGAGTGTGTGTGTGTGTGTGTGCGGGTGGGGGGGGGGGTGTGTTGTGTGTGTGTGTGTGTGTGTGTGTGTGTGTGTGTGTGTGTGTGTGTGTGTGAACGTGCGCGCACATGTGCATGGACTTACTCAAGTTATAAAATGGGTTTACTACCTGGTCAAACACTCGGAAAAATATTGTTGTGTTGTAAACCCACTTTTATTTTTAACAGACTCCACTTTTTTTTTTTTATAAACCCTCTTAGTTTTTGGCATATATCACCTTTCTACAGTAGGAAACATTTTGAAAATAATTTGAAACTTTTCAGGAGCTTATTCTGAAATAAAGCAAATAGCATTATACACGTAGATTTCGAATATATTAATTTCTGCACATCGAATACAGTCTCTTAGAAATAATCATAGAACATAGACATGTCACTTAAATGCTTAAAGTTTGTGTTAGAATAATAGATTTTAGCTTTAACTTCTCTCCTTATATTATCATATTACTAAAATGCATTTGAAAAGTTAATAAACTCAATTTGGATATGTGTGTGTATATGTGCGTGTGAGACAGATAGAGAGAGACAGAGAGAGAGAGAGGTATGTGAACGTGTGTGTGCGTGTGTGTGTGTGTGTGTGTGTGTGTGTGTGTGTGTGTGTGTGTGTGTGTGTGTGTGTGTGTGTGTGTTGTGTTTACGTCTCTTCACAAACTAGGGAACAAAACTTGGGGGAAAGAATGGACAGCACAAGGTCTCCAGAGAAGAAGAGACCCCCGTGTGCAAGTGTTGGGCCGTTAATTCCTCACACTCTGTGGGGGGCCGCGCCGTGTGCAGGTCATGACCCCATGATGTCCTTCTGCTGTTTCCTGGCACTGCTGTGATTCAGCCCCTGGTTCTCTTGGAGACCCGCGCCCCTCAATTCCAGGAGGAGACGTGACAGTGCCTGTCCTGAGTCTCGGAGATTGTTTGAGGCTGGACCCAGGGATGTAAACTGCTGGTATGTCTGTGACAACGAAGACATTTTAGTTGCTAAGAGATATTTTTGATGGCACCGTTGAAGCCCAGTTTTTGAACAGAAAAAAAAAAAAAATACTTGTGCGTCCGTGTGAACCTAGTCAATGTTCTCCACTGAAATGTGAGGGCAAGATAGTAATTATGTGAAACTGCAGTAAAAAGTATTCTGTGTAGATGGTGTTAAAGTTAGTTCTGTTTGTCTGTCTGGTTGTGTGTCGACGTGGCGCGAACTGATGGCACAGTGACCATCTGACTGACTTAAGGGTTCGTCTCAAGTGTAAAGAAAAGAAAGAAAGAAAAAAAATGGTAAGATGTCTCTTTGCTTCTCCCATTTCCACGTTCCTTCCTTTCAGCACCCCTCCCTTTCAACAATAGTCGATCATCTGCTGTGTAAATTGTAAGCTATTGTACATAGGGTTACTTGTTAGGTTTGGCTTTTGCGTTGACTTCTTTCTTTTAAATGTTTTCCGGTTTGGTTTATTGCATTATTTGTCTTTTATTTCCCAGCGTTTCTACTAAGATTCTAATATACCTATCTTAAGCAGTTTTCAATTTTCTTTCAAAATTATTTAGTTAAATACGCTTTCAAAGATTCTAAATTGTCCCTGCTTTTCGATTACAAGTATTTGTGACAATTTTCAAATTTAGTCCTTCTGTTTTCAGACCTTCTGAACTTGGGTCAGGATGGAAATTGTTGCTGGTTCGGTGAATTAACATTATCTTTTTTTTTTTTTGTCTTTTACATATTTACGTGTTGCCCCCTCGCTCCTTTTTTTTTTTTTTTTTTTTTTTAAATATTACACGTCTACATATCTACATGAATCATTCCTTTTGTGCCCACCCCTCCATCTCATGTTTATTGAATACCGTTGTTGCAATAATTGACAGATTGTGGATGTCGCAAAAATAATTTTCACGTTCAGGCATAACTTTGTTCCGTGACTTAGCATATGAGCTGCCTTTCCTTATGAATTTTTCATTTGTTAAATTCAAGAGGTAAGAGCATACATGTTACGTTGAAAAAAAAATACGAAAGAGAACGAAAGTAGAACTTAAAGTTCGAAGATGAGGGTTGAGATCAAAAGGTATTGTTTTGGGTCTGAAAAAGTGGAGAGAGAGAGAGAGAGAGAGAGAGAGAGAGAGAGAGAGAGAGAGAGAGAGAGAGAGAGAGAGAGAGAGAGAGACACACACACACACACACACACACACACACACACACACACACACACACACACACGCATACAGAGAGACACACAGACAGACAGACAGAGACAGACAGACAGACAGACAGAGACAGAGATGAGAGTTAGAAATGTGAAAACATGAACGTGAATATTATTTACAACAAAAAAAAAAACTGTTTAGTGTTGATGATTATGATGATAACCAGCATAGCGTTTTCTTCCACTCATAAAACCCCATGAATTGCCACACTTTCCCCTGTTGATGAATTTTGCGTTTCTCTATCGATCTGAAGCTCATGCAACTTTTTTTTCTGCATTGCCCAAGGAATATCTGCCTTTGCATATATCTTCCCTTTTTCGTGACGGTGCATTAGACGATCTGAAAGGGGAACCAAGAAAAAAAAAGTGTTTGGAGGGAGATTTCTGTGGAAAATTGTGTGTTGCTTGGCCTGAAACGAACGAGTGATTTGCTGCATTTTTTTTTTTTATATGTTCCGATCACATCTTGACCACTGGAGTGATCTTTCGGGGGATGATTGATGATTTTGAAACTTTGTGTGATTTGTTTTCGCGCGAGTAACTTTGACAAAGTTTTTTCTGAGGATTTCTCAGGTTTCCTCGTGAATGTAGTCTCAAAACTGCTGAAGATGTTTGTAAAAACCGCACTTTAGTACAAGAGTACACATCTGGGGAAAATATTTGCAAGAAAACCAGGTTTTAGATTTTCTGAAATAGATATGCCAGTGCGTTTTCGTCTCTGTGTCCATGGGACTATTTGCTGTGCAGTCATGATTCAAACCCTGCGTTGTATCAGTGTTCCATTTCTATTCGTTTATTTTCCATTTTCTCATTCTTGATTCCTTCTCTTCCTCCTCTTCTCCCCTCCTTCTGCTCCTTCTCCTCCTCCACTTGCTCCCTCCCTCATCTTCGTCTTAGTTCTTCCTCTTCTTCTTTCTTTCTTTTCTTTTTCTCCTTCCATCTTTTCTCCATCACTTCTTTTTTATTCCTTCTTCTTCATCTTGATCCCTTTTTTCCTCCTTTTCTTCTTTACTCCTGCAGAAAAGAAGAAGACAAAGACTTCTTTCTTCTTCTTCTTCTTCTTCTTTTTCTTCTTTTTCAAGGAAAACACTTGATGTAAGAGATTTTTTAAAAAAATCTTTACATAGGCGTGCGCGCGCGCGCGCGCGCACACACACACACACATTTACATTCACACACACACACACACACACACACACACACACACACACACACACACACACACACACACACACACACACACACATACATACACTACACACAGCAAGAACAACTGGGAAAGGAGAAATGTAAAGTATTCATCTAAAAGGAGTAGGTGAATGACATGCTTGCGAATGTGTCGGTGAACATGACATCTACATCAGTGACAGATTCATTGATTGCCTGATTGCCTGCCTGACTGACTGATTGGTTGCTCGATTGATTGACTCATCGATCGATCGATTGATCGACCTATCTATGGATTGGTTGAATGATTTGAGTCATGCAGTTGGTCAACCAGACAACCAGTTAATTGATAGCCATTTTAATGAGTCAACTATCAACGTCAGAGGCCTTCGTTCATCCATGTCGACGTCTGCAAAGGTTATCCTGTTCTGCCCGGGAACCCAGTTTCTCTTCTAATCTCTCACGCCTAAACCCTCTCCTGTTCCCTCCCCCCCACCCCACCCACCCCCACCCCCTCTCCTCCCCATCTGTTCCTCATGCTGGTTTTTGAAAGAGGATTTGAAACTTGCGTTTCCACTCCATTAGACATTCATCAGCTGGGGACCGGGGGCTTGCGGGAGCCACAAGATGTCTTCGTGGTCTTGAAGTTTTGTTTTTAATTCGTCAGCGTCACTTTTGGAAGAGTGGCAGCGAGAAAATGGATTGTGTTGAGAATTAGCAGTTAATTTTGAAAGAACTGTGAAACGATCCGAAATCACTCCTGTTGCCCTTCCCTTTCCCTCCTTCCACTCAATTCGATCAACAAAAGCGACAAAAGGAGACGTGTGTGACCAGCTGAACATGAGGGGTTGAAGTATATTCACTGTTTTCCCTCTCCCACCCTCCAAACGGCCCCCTCTCCTCCCATCTCCCATTTTCACCTTCCAACCCTGTTATTTCCATCTCGCTTCCTACAGCTAGCTACTCTGGACCCACGGTGAGAGATTCCAAGGAGAATGTATTCCAGTTGACGGACTTTACTATGTCATGCACCAACATCAGAGATTTCCTTTCTTACCCTTAGCCTTAGGAGACAACGTGGATTTGGTTGGCTTTGAAGATGACGAGACTGATGGACAGAAAGAGACCGAGTCAGTGAGTGGAGGAAACATTCTTTGCCATCTATACCTGCTCCTCCCTCCTCTCCTATCTCTCTCTCTCCTCTCTCTCTCTCTCTCTCTCTCTCTCTCTCTCTCTCTCTCTCTCTCTCTCTCTCTCTCTCTCTCTCGTGTCAAGTGGTATGCATACCCCCCCCCCTGCCTGTTAAACTGAAGGCTACAAATCGTCAAAAGAGTCAAAAACGTCTCTCTCTCTCCTCTCTCTCTCTCTCTCTCTCCCCTCTCTCTCCTCCTCCTCTCTCCTCTCTCTCTCTCCATCTCTCTCTCTCTCTCTCTCTCTCTCTCGTCGCTCTCTCTCTCTTATTACCTTTGCTAGGTATGTCCATGTTTACACTCACCTCTGTCTGTCTGTCAGTAAGACTGACCCAGCACTACAGAACCAATGTTCAGAAAACGTGGTGGAGTGACAGAATGTGACCCAAGACCCAAGTCATTGGATTGCGGGGAAGACCCGGATTAAAGGATTGGTCCGGGCGTTATTTCCTTTCTCTGAAATTGCCAAGATGGCGTCTTTTGGGGCATTTTTGAAAGTTTCTCGAGAACTAATGCGTGGAGTTCAATACTAAAATGACATGACTTGTAGATGTATGATGACTACAGACTTGTAAGAACTGGTATAGGTCAGGATAACAACCCAAATCCAGGCAATAAAGGACTCTCCAACTACGGTGAAAGTCTACATCTCTTGTTAGTTGTTTCAGTTCAGGTCGACTTTTCACACCGTGCCATCTCCAGTATCTTTCCGAGAGAGAGAGAGAGAGAGAGAGAGACAGACAGACAGACAGACAGACAGACAGACAGAGACACAAACAGACAGAGACTGAGAGAGACAATGGGCTAACAAGAAAGAGGAACAGTCGTGGGTTTTGTGAAGACAAGACTGCTCGGGCCCCACCAAACCTGCTTTAAATGATGTATTTGCCTGAGCTGATTACCCCGTTTTAATGACAGCACTTTCAGATCACATTGACAGAAGACCAAGAAGAGAACGGCCTCAGCCCAGAGGCTCTGATCTTGCCTTCGATAGTCCGAGGAGATAACTGGTACAGCGTTCCACGCGGCCATGCCTTGGGGAGCTCCAGGAATAGCAAGCAATGTCAAATGGCGTGAAACTGTGCCCGGTCCTCATTGGTGATAAAACGAAAACAGTGCATTGTGTCAGTGATAACAAAAATAATACTTCGTTTTAATGGCATAGAATTTCTTGACTACGTGTGTGAATTACCAGTTTTATACTGCTGGCTTAAATTCACAGGGTTTTGTCAGGGTACAGAATGAAAAATGACACTGAATTCTTTCCCGTATTGGGATATTTTTCCGTAGGCAGTCATGCTGTTGACAGTTGTTGGCTGAGGATGCGGCTGGACCAATACCGGAGAAAGAGAGAGAGAGAGAGAGAGAGAGAGAGAGAGAGAGAGGAGAGAGAGAGAGAGAGAGAGAGAGAGAGAGAGAGAGAGAACGAAATTTTATTTTACCAGGGTAATGGGAAAAGCAAATTGCGCAATTGGCTTGGCTTTTTTCACCCAGCCCAGGAAAAAAGCACATGGACAACACACAAGTCAATACGGCAACAAAGAGGAAAAGTGAGTACACTAGTCACTTGCAAACAGTAGAAGTAACAGACTAGAGACAGAGAGAGAGAGAGAGAGAGAGAGAGAGAGAGAGAGAGAGAGGAGGAGGAGAGAGAGAGAGAGAGAGAGAGAGAGCGCCAGTCCTGTACCGTTATTGACTGATGGCAGAGCAGGGGGAGAGAGAGGTGGCTGGGGGATGGGGGTAGGTGGGATCCATGACGCAGTCTTGCCGCTCAGTCATGTGGACCAGGAGCCGGTGTAACTGGGCACGTCATTTTCTTGACAGTGAAACAGAAATGAGGCCTCTTAAACGCTGGCTTTAGTTAGCCCAGTCTCACGTGCACCAGCAATGTCAGGTCTGGAAGGAAATGTCAACGCTTGTCTGAGGAGATTGACTTTTCTGTTAAGTACTTCTCTGCAGCTTTGCTGCTTATTTCACAGGCTGAAGGGGTTAGGCAGGGGGTAGATGAATGAGACAGACAGACAGACAGACAGACAGACAGAGAGCGACAAAGGCCGAGAGAGCGAGAGAGAGAGAGAGGGGGTTACCTGATGCCCCAAGTCATTCTCTATTGATCACCTGTTTGTGTCCATCCCGCTGCGTGTGGAGAATAGAGCTACCTGGATTTGCTTCGTGTTCACAGTCACCACAGGCTTTATCCCTCAGAGCATTAGGGACTCATCTTTACAATAATAATCTCTTTTATGTCTTCTTCTTCTTCTCTCTCCTTCCTTCCTTCCTTCCTTCCTTCCATCCATCCTTTCTTCTTCTTCTTCTTCTCCTCCTCCTCCTCCTCCTCCTTCTTCTCCTCCTCCCCCCTCGTCCTCCTCCTCTTCCTCCTCCTCCTCCTCCTTTTTTCTACCTATTCTTCTCATTCTCATTCTCTACCCCCTCCTTCTTTTCTTCCATCTCCCTCCTCCTCGTCCATATCTTCGTCGTCATCGTCCTCCTATTTCTTCTCTTCCTCCTCCTCCTCCTTCTTCTCCTCCTCCTCCTCCTCCTTTTTACTTCCCCCCCCCTCCTCATCCTCCTCGTCCTCACCTTTCCTCCCTCCTCCTCCACCCTCCTCCCTCCATCCTCCCCGGCCTCCTCCTCCCCGCCCTTTTTGTTCTTTTGTCTCCTCTTCCTCCTTTTTCGTCTTCCTCCTACACGTCCTGCTTATTCTCTCTCCCTCCCCCTCCTCTTTCCCTCCTCCTCTTCTTTCTTCTTTCACCTTTTCCTCCTCCTCTTTCCCCCCTCCTCTCTCTCCCCCCCCCCCCACCTCCCCCTCCTCCTTCTTTTTTCTTGTTCTTCTTTTGCTTCTCCTTCTTCTTCTTCTTCTCTTCTTCTTCTTCTCTTCTTTCTTCTTCTTCTTCTTGATGATGATGATGATGATATCATCATCATCATCATCATCATCATCATCATCATCATCATTATTATTATCATTATTATTATCATTATTATTATTATTATTATTATCATTTTCATCATCATTATCGTTGTTGTTGTGGTGGTTGTTGGTATCATTATTATCCTGTGTTGCACGTCTTCTATCATTCTTATTCTATTTTCTTTGTAATTGTTTGTGTCTTCTCCTCCGTTAGAAACTGTGCCAAATGTCTGATCGCTTGATATCTGTTGGTGAGTACGTCGACAGAAAACGTAAATGATTTATGTAGGCTTTTCAAAAGAGAGAGATTTTAAGTCTTGTTTACCCTCTTGTAACTCTGTTCCCTAGTCACAGACACTGTGCAACTTGCATACATTGAATTTAGTGGACAAAATAACACAAGGTGACTGGCTTATCACCTGGAGGACGGTTTCATGTCTTGGAGGACAGACCGGTCTCATTGTGTTGTACGAGGAGGCCATACGAGGGCGCATGCCTTACAGTGTGTTTTTTTTTTTTTTTTTCATGACGCAGGAGAGGTCGTCTGAAAGACGTTTTGAAGTTTGCGTTGTCACTCATTAAACATTCATCAGCTGGAAATCGGAGGCTTGCAGAAACTACAAGATGTCTTCGTGGTCTTAAAGGTTTCTTTTTTTAATTCGTCAGTCTCAGCTTTTGTAGTCTGGCGGCGCGAAAAATGGATGTGTGTTGAGAATTGGCAAATTAGATTTGAATTAATTACCGATCGATCCCAATCCCCACTTCCCTGTCCTTTCCTCCCGCTCATATCGGTTAACAAACGCGACAAAGGAGACGTGTGTGACCAGCTGAACATGAGGGGTTCACCGCCTGTCCATTCCCCACCCCCTATACAGCCCCCTCCTCCTTCCATCCTCCATTTTCACCTTCCAGCCCTGTCCTTTCCATTTCACTTCCTACATCTGCTGTGGACCCACGGTGAGAAATTGCAGGAAGAATGTATTCCAGTTGACGGACATTACTATGACGTCATGCATCAGAGATTTCCTTTCTGACCCGCAGCAGCCCTAGGAGGCAACATGGATTTCATTGGCTTTGAAGATGACGTACCTAATCGACAAAAGAGTCTGAGTCTGAGAACAAGTAGTTTTAAAATTATTTTTCATTGCCTACCCCCCCCCCCTCTCTCTCCTCTCTCTCTCTCTCTCTCTCTCTCTCTCTCTCTCTCTCTCTCTCTCTCTCTCCTCTCTCTCTCTCTCTCTCTCTCTCTCTCTCTCTCTCTGTCCTCTCGCATGTCAAGTTGTATGTGTGCCCCCTTTGTCTTAATGGCTCATTAAACTGATGGGAATAAATCGTCAAAGAGTCAACACCCCCACCCCCTCTCTCTCTCTCTCTCTCTCTCCTCTCTCTCTCCTCTCTCTCTCTCTCTCTCTCTCTCTCTCTCTCTTATTACCTTTGCCAGGTATGTTATGTTTTCATTAACCTCTGACTGTACAGATTCCCACCGACAGCTCTATTTACACTGCTGAGCTGACAGCCTTGGTCCTGGCACTTCAGTTGATCTCCAAATCGAAACAGAAAGATTTCCTAATTTGGTCAGGCTCCCTTTCTGCTTTTGAGGCCATTGCCGGCCGTAATCTTAAGCACCTCAACTACCGACAGTTTTTGAACTGTACACCTTTCTAAAATCAAACGGACACAACGTAGTGTTTGCTTGGTTCCCAGCCAAGTGGGCCTTCGAGACAATGAGATGGTTGACCAGCTTGCCAAGAATGCCACAAGGGAAACGTTGATCAGGTTTTGCTGTTCCTCACACTGATCTGAAACCCAGAACACAGGCCTATGTCAAAGACCTCTGGCAAGAAGAATGGACCTTGAAGACGGATAATAGCGGTATAAAATCCGTCCCAAACCTCAACGAGTTTTTACCATGTTCCGGAGGCGGCCGTAAAGGAGAAACAGTCCCTGTGCCGCTTACACACAGGCCACTCGTTTTTATACCCATTCTTATCTTTTAAAAAAGATGAAGAAGCTCCGTAATGTATTCCATGTCATGTTCCACTCACAGTGAAACATATTCTTTTAGATTGTTGGGACTTGCACGATGTGAGACATAAACACTTTACAGCAGAGTCCATGAAAACCCTGTTCAGAGATATCCCTCTGACGTGATCTTTGAGTTTCTGAAAGAGATTAACATTTTTCATCTGATTTAAGATTTTACGGGAAAAAAGATTTTAAACGAAATTTCTGGTGCGTTTTTAGAAGATTTATTTTAAGAGGAGGTGTGTCAAAGGTTGTATGTGTGTGTGTTTTTACGACTTGTGAGCTGATTTAACGTGATGACAGCCCTCATATGGCCCTTTGCGGTCGGCTGGGCTATAAGCAACATTATCTTATCTTATCTTACCTGTCTGTCTCTCAGAAGGACTGAACCAACACCACAGAATCAATGTGAACCAACACCAGAGAACCAGTGTGAACCAACACTCTAGAACCAATGTGAACCAACACTACAGAACCAATGTGAACCAACACCACAGAACCAATGTGAACCAACACTACAGAACATATGTGAAGCAACACTGCAGAACCAATGTGAACCAACACCACAGAACCAATATGAACCAACACTACAGAACCAATGTGAACCAACACTACAGACCCAATGTGAATCAAAACCGCAGAACCAATGTGAACAACACCACAGAACCAATGTGAACCAACACCACAGAACCAATGTGAACCAATACTACAGAACCATGTGAACCAACACCACAGAACCAATGTGAACCAACACCACAGAACCAATGTTAACCAACGCCACAGAACCAATGTGAACCAACACTACAGAACCAACGTGAACCAACAAAACAGAACCAACGTGAACCAACACCACAGAACCAATGTGAACCAACACTGCAGATCCAGTGTGAACCAACACCACAGAACCAATGTGAACCAATACTACAGAACCAATATGAACCAACACCACAGAACCAGTGTGAACCACCAACACCACAGAACCAACACTACAGAAACCGAGTACGCTCTTAAGTTTCCTATTTAAGATATGCATCGGACAAGGTGATCCATCAGCTACTGCCGAGTGTTAGCGGTGAGCAGGACAGTCCACTTGGTCACGCCTCTAGCTGTTGAGTATTCCTTGCTAGGTCAGATGTCTGTGGCAACTAATCCATATTATATTCAAATACAGAAATGGGCATCAGACGGGCAAAAGAAAGTAGGAAGGACGACGAATTAGAGGAATACGACTTCGATAAACATGAATAAAAACAAAAAAGCAAAAAAAAAAACAAAAAAAAAAAAAAAAAAAAAAAAAAAAAAAAAAAAAAAAAAGCATACACACTGCAGTGACATTTCTGACAACTCGAAATAACAAGAACAAAAGCATGAAATAAAAAGATATATATATAACAGAGCAATAATTCAGAGCGATTGAGTTAGAACAAAATACAATATGGGCGGGGCTTGGGTAACAGAGGGCTGGGGAAAAAAGGGGTAAAACAACAGAGAGAGAACAATAGCCTGAGACAGTAGGGACAGAGAGAGGGGTAGAACAACAGAGAGAGAACAATAGCCTGAGACAGTAGAGACAGAGAGAGGGATATAAAACAAGAGAGAGAACAATAGTCTGAGACAGTAGGGACAGAGAGAGAGGGTAGAACAACAGAGAGAGAACAATAGCCTGAGACAGTAGGGACAGAGAGAGAGGGTAGAACAACAGAGAGAGAACAATAGCCTGAGACAGTAGAGACAGAGAGAGGGGTAGAACAACAGAGAGAGAGAACAATAGCCTGAGACAGTAGAGACAGAGAGAGGGGTAGAACAACAGAGAGAGAACAATAGCCTGAGACAGTAGGGACAGAGAGAGGGTAGAATAACAGAGAGAGATCAATAGCCTGAGACAGTAGGGACAGAGAGAGGGGTAAACCACAGAGAGAGAACAATAGCCTGAGACAGTAGGGACACAGAGAGGGGTAGAATAACACAGAGAGAGAACAATAGCCTGAGACAGTAGGGACAGAGAGAGGGGTAGAACCACAGAGAAGAACAACAGCCTGAGACAGTAGGGACAGAGAGAGGGGTAGAACAACAGAGAGAGAACAATAGCCTGAGACAGTAGGGACAGAGAGAGGGGTAGAACAACAGAGAGAGAACAATAGCCTGAGACAGTAGGGACAGAGAGAGGGTAGAACAACAGAGAAAGAACAATAGCCTGAGACAGTAGGGACAGAGAGAGGGTAGAACAACAGAGAGGAGAACAATAGCCTGAGAGTAGGGACAGAGAGAGGGTAGAACAACAGAGAGAGAGAACAATAGCCTGAGACAGTAGAGACAGAGAGAGGGGTAAAACAACAGAGAGAGAGAACAATAACCTCAGACAGTAGGGACAGAGAGAGGGGTAGAACAACAGAGAGAACAATAACCTCAGACAGTACAGACAGAGAGAGGGGTAAAACAACAGAGAGAGAACAATAGCCTGACAGTAGAGTAGGGACAGAGAGAGGGGGTAGAACAACAGAGAGAGAACAATAGCCTGAGACAGTAGGGACAGAGAGAGGGGTAGAACAACAGAGAGAGAAAATAGCCTGAGACAGTAGGGACAGAGAGAGGGGTAGAACAACAGAGAGAGAACAATAGCCTGAGGCAGTAGGGACAGAGAGAGGGGTAGAACAACAGAGAGAGAACAATAGCCTGAGGCAGTAGAGACAGAGAGAGAGAGGAGGGGTAACAACGAGAGAGAGAGAGAACAATAACCTCAGACAGTAGAGACAGAGAGAGGGGTAGAACAACAGAGAGAGAGAACAATAACCTCAGACAGTAGAGACAGAGAGAGAGAGGGGGTAGAACAACAGAGAGAGAACAATAGCCTGAGACAGTAGAGACAGAGAGAGAGAGAGGGTAGAACGACAGAGAGAGAACAAGAGCCTGAGACAGTAGGGACAGAGAGAGGGGTAAAAACAACAGAGAGAGAACAAGAGCCTGAGACAGTAGAGACAGAGAGAGGGGTAGAACAACAGAGAGAGAACAATAGCCTGAGACAGTAGAGACAGAGAGAGGGGTAGTAGAACAACAGAGAGAGAACAATAGCCTGAGACAGTAGAGACAGAGAGAGGGGTAAAACAACAGAGAGAACAATAGCCTGAGACAGTAGAGACAGAGAGGGGGTAAAACAACAGAGAGAGAACAATAGCCTGAGGCAGTAGAGACAGAGAGAGGGGTAGAACAACAGAGAGAGAACAATAGCCTGAGACAGTAGGGACAGAGAGAGGGGTAACAAACAGAGAGAGAGAGAACAATAGCCTGAGACAGTAGAGACAGAGAGAGGGGGTAGAACAACAGAGAGAGAACAATGGCCTGAGACAAAGAGAGAGGGTAAAACAACAGAGAGAGAACAATAGCCTGAGGCAGTAGAGACAGAGAGAGGGGTAGAACAACAGAGAGAGAACAATAGCCTGAGACAGTAGGGACAGAGAGAGGGGTAGAACAACAGAGAGAGAGAGAACAATAGCCTGAGACAGTAGAGAGAGAGAGAGGGGTAGAACAACAGAGAGAGAACAATGGCCTGAGACAAGAGAGAGGGGTAAAAAACACAGAGAGATAACAATAGCCTGAGCCAGAGAGAGGGGTAAAACAACAGAGAGAGAACAATAGCCTGAGACAGAAAGAGAGGGTAAAACAACAGAGAGAGGACAATAGCCTGAGACAGAAAGAGAGGTAAAACAACAGATAGAAACAATAAGCCTGAGCCAGAGAGAGGGGTAAAACAACAGAGAGAGAACAATAGCCTGAGACAGTAGAGACAGAGAGAGAGGTAAAACAACAGAGAGAGAACAATAACCTGAGATAACAGAGAGAGAGAGAGAGAGAGAGAGAGAGAGAGAGAGAGAGAGAGAGAGAGAGAGAGAGAGAGAGAGAGAGAGAGAGAGAGCAAAACAACAGAGAGGAAACAATAGCCTGAGACAGTAGAGACAGAGAGAGGGAGGGGGGGGGGGGGGGGAGAGGGAGGGAGGGACACAGACACACATACACACACACACGCGTGCGCGCACCCCCCCCTCCCCCCTCCCCCCCCCCCCCCCCCCACACACACACACGCACACACATATAGACAGACAGACTAAAAAAACAAAAAGACAATGTATGTGAGAACATGGCTGAGGACAATACGAACATTTGAGATACAATAGTGATTATGAGCATTAGAAACCAAGAAGGGAATAACACACACACACACACACACACACACACACACACACACACACACACACACACACACACACATAGTGAGCGAGTGAGAGAGAGAGGGGAGTGGGGGGGGGGAAGCCAGAAGGGAGGCGATGGCCCGCCAGAGAGAGACAGCGAGACAAGAGACAGTGAGGCAGACAAAGAGAGCGAGAAAGCAGAAAGATAGACAGACAAGAGAGAGAGAGAGAGAGAGAGAGAGAGAGAGAGAGAGAGAGAGAGAGAGAAACAGAGACAGAAAACAGACAGACAGAGAGAGAGAAAGAGAGAGACAGAGACAGAGAATGGGGGATGGAAGGGAGACGATGGCCAACAGAGAGAGAGAGAGAGAGAGAGAGAGAGAGAGAGAGAGAGAGAGAGAGAGAGAGAGAGTTTGAGTTTTGCAGAAAGAATATTGCTTGATATCTCCAGTCTGCTTTTGGACGGTTTATTGCCAGCCGATGACGGCATTTAATTATTGTACTTTCAAATCATGTTCCTGAATTGACTGGGCGAACACAGCCAAACCTCAAGGCTCAAATGATGCCTTTGATCGTCAGAGGAGAGAGCTCTCCCAGCACTCCACATGACACTGCGGTGATGAGTTCCACGAGCAGTGGCCATTGTATTTCAAATAGAAAGTAAATATGATTGCAAAGAAATATATTTCATAAAATACATCGTGTCAGTGATAACAAAGACACCTCGATTTTTTTTCCCACGTCATGTGTGAATCACCGGATAAATGTGTCAGCTTGAATTCATGGCCTTTTGTCTCAGAACTGGAATAAACGCGATTCTGAACTTGTGTCTTATTTTCTGTTTGTCCAACACTTTTTCTATGGATATTTTCCATGAGCAGCCATGCCATTGTTAGTTGCTGGCTGAGGATGCCAGACCAATGACCTGGAGAGAGAGAGAGAGAGAGAGAGAGAGAGAGAGAGAGAGAGAGAGAGAGAGACAGAGAGAGAGAGAGAGAGAGAGAGAGACAGACAGACAGACAGACAGACAGACAGAGACAGAGAGAGAACCAGACTTGTACCGTTATTGACTGATGGCACAGCAGGGGGAAGAAGAGAAGTGGCTGGGGGATGGGGGATGGGATCCATGATGCAGTCTTGCCGCTCAGTCATGTGGACCAGGAGCCGGTGTAACTGGGCACGTCATTTTCCTTGACAGTGAAACAGAAATGAGGCCTCTTAATGCTGACTTCCCTTAGCCCAGTCTCACGTGCGCCAGCAATGCCAGGCCTGGAAGGAAATGTCACTGCTTGTCTGCGGAGACGGACCTTTTATCTGCTAAGTAACTCTGCAGCCGTGCTTCTCATTCATACGCTGACGGGTTTAGACGGAGTGTGTGTGTGTGGGGGGGGATGGATGAGATGAGATCGAGATCAGGAGAGAGAGAGAGAGAGAGAGAGAGAGAGAGAGAGAGAGAGAGAGAGAGAGAGAGAGAGAGAGAGAGAGAGAGAGAGAGAGAGATGATACCTGCTACCCCCGCCAATCCATATTGATCACTTCTTTGTGGCCATGCCTCTCCGTGTGGGGAATGGAGCTACCTGGATTTGGGTTCATCTTCACCTTCACCATAGACTATATCCCCCAGAGTATGAGGACTCTTTCTGTACAAAAATCATCGGTTTTCTTGCTATTCATTTTGGTTCCTTCTTTTTATTATCTTCTTCTTCTTCTTCTTCTTCTTTCTTCTTCTTCTTCTTCCTCTTCTTCTTTCTTCTTCTTCTTTCTTCTTCTTCTTCTTCTTCTTCTTCTTTCTTCTTTCTTTCTTTCTTTCTTTCTTTCTACCAGGCCGCATGCCAAGTATTGCTCTCATTACAGAGGAGATGTCAGTATTTCTTCAAAAGTAAAGGCCACAACTGGCCAGTGATAGATTTAGCAAACCTCCAGCCGAGATGAATTGAAAAAGGATGATAAGAGGACAAACGAAGTTTAGTAATTCTCAAACTGTTGTGTGAGATACGGGATAGACTGGTAAACCTGAGACATCCTTGTATGGGGATGTCTCCTGTTT
>JADBJO010007835.1:72500-75000 GCA_016801955.1 Conus betulinus
GTGGCACTGTTCTGCTTTTTTTTTTTTCCATGTGTCCCTTTGTGGTAATCTGAAGGTGAAAGGGTCAAGCGGACAAGGTGGCGCCCTCATCACGACCTTGATGTTGTGTGCCTTAAAGAGGGGATATTCAGATGTTATGAATCAGTGCAGAGAGTTACGGTTCTTTGTCGTTGTTTTTTATTCCAAGGCAGGTATTCTTGGTGGACGTGGTGGGTCTTTGTGGAAAGCACAGCCAATGTGGTGGGCGGGGATGGAGTTTACACAGGAACCGCTGGATGATGTTACTACCTCACCACACCTCCCACATGATGGTTACTATCTCACCACACCTCCCACATGATACTACTACCTCACCACACCTCCCACATGATGTTACTACCTTCATCACACCTCCCACATGATGTTACTACCTCACCACACCTCCAACATGATGTTACTACCTCACCACACCTCCCACATGATGTCACTACCTCACCACACCTCCCACATGATGTGACTACCTCACCACACCTCCCACATGATGTCACTACCTCACCACACCTTCACTGATGATGTCACTACCTCACCACACCTCCCACATGATGTTACTGATATTCAGATGCCTCACCACACCTCCCACATGATGTTGTTACTACATCCACCACACCTCCACATGATGTTACTACATCACCACACCTCCCCACATGATGTTACTATATCACCACACCTCCCACATGATGTGTCTACCTCACCACACCTCCCACATCATGTTACTACATCACCACACCTCCCACATGATGTTACTACATCACCACACCTCCCACATGATGTGTCTACCTCACCACACCTCCCACATCATGTTACTACATCCCACACCTCCCACATGATGTTACTACTACACACCTACATCACCCACACACCTCCCACATGATGTTACTACCTCACCACACCTCCACATGATGTGACTACCTCACCACACCTCCCCACATGATGTTACTACATCACCCACACCTCCCACATGATGTTACTACCTCACCTCTCCCCACACCTCCCACATGGTGTGACTACCTCACCACACCTCCGACATGATGATACTACCTCACCACACCTCCCACATGAAGATACTACCTCACCACACCCCCACATAATATTACCACACCTCACCCACACCTCCCACATGATATTACCACCTCACCACACCTCCCACATCTTAATCCCATACACCGTCGCCACTCTACCACTTTCCCCCCTTCCCCTAACCCCCCCCCCCCCCCCCCCTTCCCCCCTTCCCCACCCATCCAGCTTCTAACCCGTTTCCTGTTTGGGCAGCTATCACTTTCTTGGTCCAAGTGCAGCGTTGGTCCATCATTGCAACTCATCCATTGTCTGTAGATCCGAAAAAAAAGCAGGTATACACTAGGCTTGCATCCTGTGTCTCGCCCTGATTCACTCCCTGATTCTCTCCAAGAGCACTCAACGGAGCATAGCATTTAGGCGACGCGCCCTGTCAAATCCATAGTTCATTCTAAGACGGTGTTTTGAAACAAACAAGGTATCGCTTTTTTAAAAAAAATCTTTTTACACCAAGCCATCTAAACAAACGATGATTATATGAAGAAGCCATAAGTCTATGAAAAAGAAAATCCAAAGAAATGAAGAAAATGAATGAATCAATATCAAAAAGAGAATAGTCATGTGCACTCTATTTTTGAGCAGGAGATATACATATGCACTTAGTATTTCCATCCTCTGAAATACTAACACATACTCGAGTGTACGCACGCTGGCGTGCCAGTATGTCCACAGCAGAGTTCTGGATGGACAACACGAAGGCCAGGCCTGATTCTGAGCCCTCTGCCCCGTTGTGCATGATTAAGAACTGACTCCTCAAACGTGCCATTATTGAGGACTGGGAGCAGCGGAATCCCTGACTGCCCCCCGCGGTTGTCATGGCAACTAACAGAACTTACAGGACGGACAGAGAGTGAGGGGGTGTGTGGAAGAGAGAGAGAGAGAGAGAGAGAGAGAGAGAGAGAGAGAGAGGAGAGAGAGAGAGAGAGAGAGAGAGAGAGAGAGGGAGTAACATTCGCCCCTTCTCCGTGTTGATTTCACCCTTCTCCGTGTTTTATGCCCCCTTCTCCACGGTCCGTTCATCATCCCTTCTTTGTGTTTCATCATTCACCCTTTTTAATGTTCCGTGTGGAATTCACCCCTTCATTGGCCTTCTCCTGTCCTCCTGTCTCATTCGCCCCTTCTCCGTGTTCACCCTTCTTTGTGTGTCATTCACCCCTTCTCCATGTTCACCCATCATTTGTGTTTCATCATTCCCCTTCTCCGTGTTCACCCTTCTTTTTGTTTTTCACCCCCTTCCCATGTTCACCCTTCTTTGTGTTTCATTCACCCCTTCTCCGTGTTCACCCTTCTTTGTGTGTTTTTTCACCCCTTCTCCGTGTTCACCCTTCTTTGTGTTTTATTCACCCCTTCTCCACGGTTCCCGTTCACCCCTCTTGTTGTGTTCATT
>JADBJO010007835.1:85000-87500 GCA_016801955.1 Conus betulinus
TTCAATGGTATGCATTTGTATGACATATCTTTTGCGTTTTCTTATCTTATTTTGCATTATTTGAATAGGTGAAGGAGGAGGAAAAGAACAGCAATAGTCAAAGGAAAATGTGGCTATACCATTGCAGGGTTCTGTAAATCTACATCTACATACATACACCACTACGCACACACACACACACACACACACACACACACACACACACACACACACACACACACACACACACACACACACACACACACACAACACACACACACACACACATACACACACACACACACGCACGCACACACACACGCACACACACACACCATACACACACACACACACA
This sequence comes from Conus betulinus, assembly GCA_016801955.1. NCBI lineage: Eukaryota > Metazoa > Mollusca > Gastropoda > Neogastropoda > Conidae > Conus > Conus betulinus. Next base: position 85,335 of record JADBJO010007835.1, read on the forward strand.
CACACACACACACACACACACACACACACACACACACACACACACACTTTTTTTCAATGCATTAAAATAAAGTTAGGAAAAAAAATACTTTGCACGCACGCAGTTATCTACCACATAAACATGAACAGATTTCTTTGTTCATGTCAAAAAACTGTTCCGTGGAGGACAGTGAACTGTTGGAGGTTCACCATGTCTGGAGCACGGCATGATGGAAGGCGGAGCCTATCGTTTCCTCACACCGCCTCAAAACTTCCCTGATGTAAACAGGTACTCTCCTGGCACCGCCTCAAAACTTCCCTGATGTAAACCAGGTACTCTCCTGGCACCGCCTCAAAACTTCCCTGATGTAAACCAGGTACTCTCCTGGCACCGCCTCAAAACTTCCCTGATCGAAACCAGGTACTCTCCTGGCACGGCCTCAAAACTTCCTGATCTAAACCAGGTACTCTCCCGGCACCGCCTCAAAACTTCCCTGATCTAAACCAGGTACTCTCCTGGCACCGCCTCAAAACTTCCCTGATCAAAACCAGGTACTCTCCTGGCACCGCCTCAAAAACTTCCCTGATGTAAACCAGGTACTCTCCTGGCACCGCCTCAAAACTTCCCTGATTTAAACCAGTTTACTCTCCCCTGTACCGCCTCAAAACTTCCACACAAACCAGGTACTCTCCACACGGCCTCAAAACTTCCCTGACAAACCAGGTACTCACTGCTGGGTGGAGATAGAGACAGTTGTAAAAAAACCTGACCTTACAGTGGTTTGAAGTTTCAGCATGTCCACTGTACAGGCATCCACACACACACACACACTGACATCTGCATTGTGCAACTAACATATGACAACATGACAACAGTCAGCGCTGCTTTCAACAAAGTCGGTGTGCTTGCAAGTGCAAGTGAAAGAGAAGAAGAGATGTTTGGGAGGAGGATGTGGGGGAAAGAAGGGGGGGGGGGGAAGGAAGGGGGGAGAGGGGGGGGGGGGGGGGCGGAGGGAGGTTCCTGTTGATTATCTTGATCTGTCATAGGACGCGATAACCATGTGACGTGACTCAGAGCAGTGCAGTCCATTGCAACACAATGCCATACAAAAAACAACACAAAAACATATACAAAACAACACAATACCATACAAAACAACACACGCCATAAAACCACACAAAACAACACCACAAAACCATACAAAAACAACACAACACCATACAAAACAACACAATACCATACAAAAACAACACAAACACATACAAAAAAACACCAACACCATACAAAACAACACCAACACCATACAAAACAACACGACACCCTACAAAACAACACAACCCCATACAAAAACAGCACAATACAACACGAGCAAGGCGCAACGAGCAGCAACACAACACAGTGCAACAACAATCCATCAGGGCTGAACAATGGGAGACAATGCAATGCCGAGCGGTCCAGCAGAACGCGATGCCAAACAACAACAACAACGCTGCCGCGCGCATCACAAGAGAGCAGCGAAACGACAAACCGCCGAAGAAGAATGCGATCTGTGAACCCGGGAAGCTAAAGCGGTGTACTGCCTGGGGGAGGTGAGAGCACGCCCCCCGCGCCGCTTCCTATCTCGCCTTGCCCCCTGTCTTCAGCTGTCCTCATCTCCGATGTCGGAGGTCTCCAAGACCACCTGCTACGTCAAAACGTGCACGTCTCCTGTACTCTTCACTACCACCTGCGTCGGCATCGAATTCAACGCGCGCACGCACGAATGCACGCACGCACGAACGAACACATACCCACACACGCACGCACGCACGCCCACACACGCACGCATGCCCACACACACACACACACACACACACACACACACACACACACACACACACACACACACACACACACACACATACACACACGCACACACGCACATACACGCACGCACGCACACGCACGGACGCACACGCACGCAGGCACGCCCCCCCCCCCCCCCCCCCCCCCCCACACACACACACACATGCGCACACACACACACACATTTACATACACGCACATCCGCACGCACGCAAGTACACGCACATCCGCACGCACGCAACACACACACACACACACACACACACACACACACACACACACACACACACACACACACACACACACACACACACACACACACATTTACGTACAAACACACCC
>JADBJO010007835.1:95000-97500 GCA_016801955.1 Conus betulinus
GTGTGTGTGTGTGTGTGTGTGTGACAGAAAGACAGATTGACAGACAGACGACAGAAGGAGATTAGAAGGATGTTGGGGAGAGGGAGGAGGGGAGGGGGGGGAGTAAGACAGACAACCAGACAGACAGAGACAGAGAGATGACAGAAAAGAGAGAGAGAGAAAAAAAAGCTCGAGCCAATAAATGAAACTAATAACGAATAAGCCAAACGCTCAGCCCTCGTAATGAGATAGAGATGGTGATGATGGGAGACGTGGAAGAAAGCCAGAGATTGATTGAATTTCCTGGCATGACAGTTTTTGGTCTTTCTGTCAAATGGATTGTTTTGGGGAAAACGGTTTATCTCGTTGACCGCGGCGGCTGTAATTGCACGTGACATTTATGACCCAAGCTTTTAGCTGCGCAGAAGAATAATATAGTCACACACGGGGTTAAGCTTGTCTCCTCTGAGAAACAGGACCAAAATGTCTAGACAGGCGTACAGACAGACAGCATCAGACAGTCAGTTACAGCAACGTAGGCAAGAAGTCTGTTGAAGGAACCTACATCTGATATACCATAGAACTGATAAGGTAATAAAATCCAATATCATTTGAAGACACATTAAAGTGAATCATCGTAGAACAGAAGTTAAGTGTCTTCCAAATCAGTCCATAGAACTTTTGAATGAAAAAAAGAACAGTTAACCCAATTCTGTTACAAAGCAACCTAGAAACTTTATATTAACTAAAGGGAATATACGACTGAGCAATAAAAGGCATTGATAAGGAATTCAGGGAAGAACGGTACATGATCTTGCATAGATCTTCCATCAAACTCAATTCTAGGAACACAGACACAAAGCCCTAAAAATAGTAGAAGCAGAAGAAATTCAGGGGGAACATAGACAGAAGTGGCATATATGTATTCCTCAAAAGGAATCCGGAAAATACAGAGATGAGCAATGAAATACGTACAATCCCTTTCACCCCATACTGGTGGTATATACTGGTGGTATAACAAATCCCTCTCAATCCCTTTCACCCCATACTGGTGGTATACAATCCCTTTCACCCCATACTGGTGGGTATACAATCCCTTTCACCCCATACTGGTGGTATACAGGACAATACCGGTGACATTCATCACCATTAACCTGATGAAAATAAAATGATCAGACTGCAGCGCTAAAAATATTTCGAGACAAGCTTTGTTATGCGTCAAGCAAGATATTGGTTTTGTCCATATGTAAAAGACATAGCCTATTAAGTTTTTCTGAGCTTAGATGAATTCAGCAGACATTTTCTAAAGTCACACAAAAAAATTCAAACTTTCGGCATTTGATGTTCTATCAGATATTGTTACTTTCAAAAGTATCATGAAATCATCAAAGCGAAATCAAGAAACATGTGTCCAAAGTAGCAAAGAACGCTCAGAGAGAGTCTGAGGGACTTGGAGTTGAAGTAACAAGCAATGGGTTCAGGAAGTATGTATATGAAGTAAAATTGAAACTGCTGATTGATTTCGGAGGGCATAAAGTTATAGAGCTAAAATAAGGTATCACCCTAAAAATGGATTTAAAACACAGCGTAAGTAGCCTGCAGCCCTCATTATGCATTCAAGGACAACAGAGCTCAAGGAAACATAAAACCAACATGAATTCAGAGAACATTCTCTCAATTAAAGCAGAGTACGCAGCATTAATTCAGGGAACACGAAGCTAAAAGTAAGAAAAGTGTTGAGGCACTCCAGCAACTGTCTGTAGTGTCACCCCGAAGTCCTGATTCCCATCCACGCCAGGGTGATGCATTCAACTTTTCTCCCGATCGCCGTGTACTCTTGGAGGAGGGCCAGCTTTACAAAAATGGATGGTCTCCCCTGCCGGCGTCCTGCCAGGGCTGCTCTCTCCGGGGAGTCTTCTTGCTGTAAACCAGGTCCTACCTCCGCTGCCCCACTCCCTGCGGCGCTGCAAAACGTCTTCAGCATGCTGGACGCGTGGCTGCCAGTGAGTGATGACCACCGAGGTGGTTTCAGCTCCGTGATGACCCACATTAAGTCAGACGATGACCTCCCTTGGCCATCGGAAGGGAATGACCAGTACCGTGTGCCGCAGACAAAGCTGCTGCCAACCGCGGGGGCCACTTTGGGACGGTCAGATCTCGGCCGCTGGCGCCGGCGTCTGCCAGTGTTTCAACGAGCGTGCTTGCTGTGGAGCAAAATGGCGGTTACTCACAGTAGTGTTTGTCTTCCGTGAGAGTTAATTCTTCAATACCGAGTACGGCGCAAGTATGCAGGAACGTGGTCATTGAGATTTCAGGTCCAAACTTTAGTTTGAATTGGACTTTCTTGTATGAAAGAGAAAGTGAGAGAAAGACATTGGAGGGACAGGTAGGACAACACGCAAGGGAAATAATCTTAATACAATTACTTCCCTTACAGCGCAAGTTCGTTGACGAGAATAGTTTTATATACATACATATATATATTTCTGTTCATTTAAAGTCGCTTTCATTTACGTTTACT